>JAJIBD010006160.1:0-181071 GCA_021461705.1 Cryptotis parvus
TGTGTGCTCCTCTGTGTGTGCTCACCTGTGCGGGTGCTCCTCTGTGTGTGTTCGCCTGTGTGTGATCACCTGTGTGTGCTTCGCCTGTGTGTGCTTGTCTGTGTGCCTCGCCTGTGTGTGCTCACCTGTGCATGCTCGCCTGTGTGCTCCGCCTGTGTGTGTGCTCCTCTGTGCTCGTCTGTGTGATCACCTGTGTGTGCTCACCTGTGTGTGCTTGCCTGTACGCACGCAGTGCTCCTCTGTGTGTGCTCGCCTGTGTGTGATCACCTGTGTGTGCTCGCCTGTGTGTGTGCTCCCTCTGTGCTCATCTGTGTGTGCTCGCCTGTGTGTGCTCCCCTGTGTGTGTGCTCGCCTGTGTGTGCTCGTCTGTGTGTGTGCTCGCCTGTGTGCTCGTCTGTGTGTCGCCTGTGTGTAGCTCACCTGTTTGCTCGCCTGTGTGTGCTCGTCTGTGTTCTCGCCTGTGTGTGTTCGTCTATGTGTGCTCATCTGTGTGTGCTTCGCCTGTGTGTGCTCACCTGTGTGTGCTCATCTGTGTGTGCTCACCTGTGTGTGCCTCGCCTGTGTGCTTACCTGTGTGTGCTCATCTGTGTGCTTGCCTTGTGTGCTCGCTCCATGTGTGCTTACCTGTGTGTGCTCGTCTGTGTGTGCTCGCCTGTGTGTGCTTGCCTGTGTGTGCTTGCCTTAGTGTGCTTACCTGTGTGTGCTCGTCTGTGTGCTCACCTGTGTGTGCTAGTCTGTGTGTGCTCACCTGTGCGCTCATCGGTGTGCTCACCTGTGTGCTCACCTGTGTGTTCGCCTGTGTGTGCTCACCTGTGTGTGCTCGCCTGTGTGCTCACCTGTGTGTGCTCGCCTGTGTGCTCGCCTGTGTGTGCTCGCCTGTGTGCTCATCTGTGTGCTCATCTGTGTGTGCCTCGCCTGTGTGCTCACCTGTGTGTTTGCCTGTGTGTGCTCACCTGTGTGTGCTCATCTGTGTGCTCGCCTGTGTGTGCTGCGTCAGCTTGTGCTTGCCTGTGTGTGCTTCGCCTGTGTGCCTTGCCTGTGTGTGCTCGGGTCCGTGTGTGTGCTCGCCTGTGTGTGCTCCTCTGTGTGCTCAACCTGTGTGTGCTCGTCTGTGTGCTCATCTCTGTTTGCTCACCTGTGTGCTCGAGTAGTGTTAGCTCACCTGTGTGCGCTCGTCTGTGTGAGTTCGCCTGTGTGTGCTTGTCTGTGTGTGTGCTCACCTGTGTGCACTCGTCTGTGTGTGCTCGCCTGTGTGTGCTCACCTGTGTGCTCACCTGTGTGTGCCTCGTCTGTGTGTGCTCATCTGTGTGTGCTTGTCTGTGTTTGTGCTCACCTGTGTGTGCTTGCCTGTGTGTGCTCACCTGTATGTGCTTGTCTGTGAGTGCTCGTCTGTGTGTGCTCACTGTGTGCTTGCCTGTGAGTGCTCGCGTCTGTGAGTGCTTGTCTGTGTGTGTACTCGTCTGTGAGTGCTCAGTCTGTGTGTGCTCACTGTGTGCTCACCTGTGAGTGCTCGTCTGTGTGTGCTTGTCTGTGAGTGCTCGTCTGTGTGTGCTTGTCTGTGCTCGCCTGTGTGTGTGCTTCGCCTGTGAGTGCTCGCCTGTGAGTGCTTGCCTGTGTGTGCTCTCCTGTGAGTGCTCGTCTTTGTGTGCCAGCCTGTGAGTGCTCGCCTGTGTGTGCTCTCCTGTGAGTGCTTCGCCTGTGTGCTCGCCTGAGTGCTCGTTAGTGTATGCTCATCTGTGTGTGCTCGCCTGTGAGTGCCTCAGGTCTGTGTGCTAGCCTGTGACTGCTCACCTGTGAGTGCCTCGCTCTGTGAGTGCTCGTCTTGTGTGTGTTCTAGCCTGTGTGTGCTCGCCTGTGTGTGCTCACTGTGTGTTTGCCTGTGTGCTCGCCTGTGTGTGCTCACTGTGTGCTTGCCTGTGTGTGCTCGCCTGTGAGTGCTCGTCTGTGTGTGCTCACTGTGCTCACCTGTGTGTGCTCGCCTGTGTGTGCTCGCCTGTGTGCTCTCGCTGTGCGTGTGTGCGGGCGCTCGCTCCTCCTCCCTGGGAAGCAGCTCAGGGCGACAGCAGCAGCTTTCCTGCCTGTGCCCCTCACTGAGGCTCTGTTTTTCAGGACCTCCCTGGCCTGGAGGATGTGGACGTGGACAGCTGCCTGGAAACCCAGGACCAGGTGACCTCTCGCCCATGCTGCTGCGTCTCGGGGTCACCTGGCTGCTGGCCGTGACCACTGCCCCTGTCGTTACGCACTGCTCACACCGGTGCTGTCTCTCCTCAGAGCGGGCCCAGCCGTGGAGCAGAGCAGATGCAGCCTGTCCTACGCTGGAACACGGAGGGAGGGAGGCAGGGGGAGGCTTTGCCTCCAGGGGGATTGGCCCAGCTCCACAGCCACCAGCGCAGGGGCAGGCCCTGGGAGCAGATCAGGGCTCCGGGAGCGTCCTGGAGCCCCTGAACCAAGCAGGAGGTACGGGGCACCTGAGCCTTGGAGGAAGGGCAGCTAGTGGCCCCACGTGAAGCCCGCAGAGTGCAGCGTCCTGGGCTCTGAGGAAACAGAAGTGGGCCCTGGAGTGACCCTGCCAGAGAGCTTGACGTCCGTCCGTTCCCTTCAGGCCATGTGCCCCCAAAGGTCACGGCCCTCTGCAGTCTGAGTGGAGAGAGTGACGCGGAGCGAGACGCAGCGCCACAGGGACACAGAACTGCAGCCGCGCGGCGGCATATTCACCGCACCCAGGGCCCCGGTGCGGCCGCCTCACGCGCCCTTCACACACATGCTGGCACACAGCTCTGAGACGAAGGAGGCGGGAGGCCCCAGGGCCCAAGGGCCCCTGATTGAGGAGCTGGACGGGGCCTCCCAGACCCCACGGCCCCTGATTGAGGAGCTGGACGGGGCCTCCCAGACCCCACGGCCCCTGATTGAGGAGCTGGACGGGCCTCCCAGACCCCACGGCCCCTGACTGAGAAGCTGCATGGCGACAGGCCGGTGGGCGGCCGCCCCACACCCCAAGCTGCCGCGTGGGCGGCACCCCCCAATCTGCCCTCCAGGTTAGGCAGGAAAGGGAACCAGTGGGTGCCCCGCATTCCGAGGGGGTGTCCTGTCCTGCTGCTCGAAGCTGGGTCTGGCAAGTCCACCCGCGCTGCACACATCTGATGGCACCCCATTTACCCTCCCGCTGTGACCCCACACCCACTCTGCACAGCAGGTGGGGAACGGGACCCGCTTCTGTTCCCCTGCAGGGCCTGGCGCGGAGGGAGACGGGGTGGGACCCCAACAGCGGCCGGCGCCCAGGGCGGGGAAGCCCCGGCAGACCTTGAGTTTGGCTTGGATTGATCACCGAGACGGCCTTTGGGTCTCAGGCACCCGGCGGACCGGCGGTCTTCAGGGGCCTCTGCGCGTGCTCTGGAAGCGCCCCCCTAGCCCCCGACCCTGGGCCCTGCCAGGTGGGAGGGCACGGCCCCTCTGCCAGTGCATTACAGCCGTATTTTAGCATCTGTGTGTGTGCCTGTGGGTCCTCTCCACTGCCCCAAGGACCTCTCCTTTCTCATGTGGAGGGCTCACCCCACCTGGACATGTCCGTCGGGTGATGCCCCAGAGAACGTGCTTCCTCGCCTGCCCACAGCACGCGACACCCACTTCTAGCCACGAGTGGCCACAAATTTATTTCACTCTTGTTCCATGGGCCCAGAGCACGTGGCCAATGTGGGTATGGGCGCACCCCGACAGCTGCAGCTCCATGTAGGAGGCTGGGGGTGTCCTCAGACCACACAGAGCCCACGGGCGAACAGGATATGCTCAGAAGGGGGCTAGGTGCAGTGGTCGCGACACCCACAGTGCCTTGGAGCAGAAAACGCAGGCACGCGGCGCTCGGAAGAACGGAAGGCCGGCGGACAGACGCGCGCACGCAGCGCCTCCTTCCCCCAGCCCCAAGGCCGCTCAAAAGCCCATGCGCGCGCGCTCTGGGGCCTGATGGTGGCCGTGGTGGAGGCCTGGGAGAGGCGCACAGTGGCGCCATCCTGGTGTGCGACGCAGCGGCTGGGTGGGGGCTTTGGAGGGGCGGCCCCGCGCCCGCGTGTCCGGGAGGCCGGCGCAGCCCCCGTCCAACGGCAGGTTCGCCATGAAGTCGCTGGAGGGTCCGCTGCCGCCTCCAAGGGCCGCGGCACCCACGGCTCCTGGCTCGGCTCCAGGGCGGGCGGGCTGGCGGGGCGGGGCTGCGGGGTCCGGCGTGTGCCGGGGCTGGGGAGGTCCGAGCGGCAGCTGAGGGACGCGAAGGTGCTGGACAGGGCCCGCGGCGCTTGTTCCTCCGCCGCTGCCTGCTGGGCGCCGCGCCCTGGCCCAGCTGCCTCTGCCACCAGCGGCCAAGCGGCCGCCCCAGGCCGCCTCAAGCGCTCCGTGAGCTGGTCCTCGGGCCCGGCTCGGGTGCTGGAGGCGGCTCAGCGGCCAGCGGCTCGCCCAGGTCCCTCTGCTGCAGCAGTCGCCCCAGCCATGGCGGCCCGGAGTCCCTCGGGCACGCCGCCCCGCCAGTCCCCGCACTTCCTGCAGCGCAGCAGGGGCGGTGAGAGAAGGTGGGCGCGGTCCAGGCGGCGAGGCGGGCGCCTGCAGCAGAGCCTCGAGCCAGCGGCTGCAGCAGGCCGTGGCCTGGGGGGCTCCAGGGACCTGCCGGGTCACCAGAGCCGGGAGCTGAGTCTTTGGGAGGCTCGTGGGCTGCCCGGAGGCGGAGGCGCTGGTGGAAGATGTCTCCGGCGGCGGAGAGCTGAAAAAACAGCAGGGTGGGCGGACAAGCTGCTGGACGGCGGGATGGTGGCGGTCAGACCTGCGCTGGGCAGCGACAGTGAGGCCCAGACCTGGGGGTGTGCAGTGCCCGAGCCCAGCCCGTGCCCGCTCACCTATGGTCTGGGCTTCAAGCCGCTCCTGCAGCCTCCGATGGCTGCTGGGCTCCAGCAGGGGGAAAGCAGAGAGTGTCGCCCCTGCAGGGGCAGGGGACTGGGGCGGCCCCGCTAGACGCGGGCCCGAGGTGCCGTCCCCTAACGGACAGAGAGACAGCCGGACTGCAGCGGTGGCCTGGCTCTTCCCGCCTGGCCCCGCCCACTGGGCCTGGCCCTCACCTGCGATGGGCAGGAGCTGTAGCTGCCCACCCTGACCTCCGAGGAGAGCGCCAGCGGGCAGCCGGCAGCGGGTGTGGGCAGCAGATGGGCAAACAGGGGTGCCGAGGGAGGCCATGGGTCCACTTGAGCATGGGCACCAGGGGCAGACGCTCATCCACCAGGTACAGGGAGAACTGCAGCAAGAGAAGCAGGCCGGGGCCATGGGTGGTCACTGCGTCCCGCAGGCCGGGCCCTGGACGGTCACTGCGTCCGCAGGCCAGGGCCAGGGTGGTCACTGCGCCCCCAGGCCAGGGGCCCCTGGGCGGTCACTGCGTCCACAGGCCGGGCCATGGGTGGTCACTGCGTCCGCAGGCCGGGGCCCTGGGCGGTCACTGCATCCGCAGGCCGGGCCATGGGTGGTCACTGCGCCCACAGGCGGGGCCCTGGGCGGTCACTGTGTCCGCAGGCCGGGCCATGGGTGGTCACTGCGCCCGCAGGCCGGGGCCCTGGGCGGTCACTGTGTCTGCAGGCCGGGCCCTGGGTGGTCACTGCATCCGCAGGCTGGGGCCCCTGGGTGGTCACTGCGCTCTGCAGTGCCAGCAGGAGCTGCGCCGCCCCCACCAGCCTGCCCACACACGTGCCCTGATCCCACCCGAGCCCCAGGCGCCACGGCCCCTTGCTCTGCAGCCCCGCACCCCGCCAGGGCAGGGACGGCAACGCTCACCTGGGTGCAGACGAGGTGTAGTGTGGGGTGCAGGGTCCCGGGGCTCGACCCCCCCAGGTGCTTCACCAGGAGGATGCGCTCCCCTTTCTGGCACGAGGCCTCCGCCCCACGCGGAACAGCAGCAGCCCGCAGCCGGGGGCCCTGGGAGACAGGCAGTCCTCAGCACCCGCGGCCCCACACCCCTCTCCAGACACCGCCAGGCAGGGCGACGCCCTCTACCTGGGGCGTCCGTGATCTTCACCCCGGTACGGTCGGCAACGGTCAGTACCCGAGGGTGGGCAGAGAAGTCTGCCCAGCGCCAGGGGAGAGGGGTCTCGGAACACCAGCGTCTCGGGGTCCTTGTACACCTGCCGCAGGCTGGGGAGATGGGGCCAGGCCGGGCGTGGGGCAATGAGGGGCCACGGGGAGGGGCAGACCGACCGGCGGGCGGAAGGTGGGGCTAGGCAGGGCCTCGGGGGGGCGCACCCGTCCTGGGGGCTCCACAGGCAGACGGCTCCTGATCGGGCTGCAGATGGCCAGTTCCCGGGCAGGTGCGGGCTGCGGCACACGAGGGCTGCTGAGCCCCTGCCCGCTTCCAGAGAGCACCCCCACCCCAGGATCCCGCAGTCCCTCACCTGAGGCTGACCCGGTGGCACCCTTCGTGACATGCAGCACCTGGAGAGCGGCTGGCCGCCTCCGCCTGTCCATCTTCCACAGGGCGCAGTGGTAGTCAGAGCGGACGGCCAGCAAGGCTGGGGGAATGCAGAGGGTCAGGGTGGGGCGGGAGGGGGCAGGGCGGGGGCAGGGTGCTGGGCCCTTACATTCTCCCCTGGACCGTGCGGGTCACCACCTGCCGGACAGACCCGCAGCTGGATGCGGCCGGGCTTCCCGAGGACCTGTGGGTCCCCCTTCCGCTCACACTGACCTCGTGGAGATCTGGGCTCTGGCTAAGGAGCAGCTCTGAGCCGGCACCTGCAGTGTCCCTTCAGTTCACCTGGGCGCCGGGTCCCCCACCCGGGACTGGCCAGGGCCCTCCCGCAAGGATACACAGCTGGTCCAGGGCACTGCCGGCGGGAAGACCAGCTGCCCGGCCTGGGGGCGTGGGGCCAGGCAGGCCAGGGCGCCCCCGGTGACGGTGTCGCCCAGGAGCAGCTGCTGCCAGCGCAGTGCCAGCTCCTCGTGCAGCAGCCCGCCACCAGCGTGGCCGACAGCCCCAGCGCTGGGCCCCGAGGATGGAGAAGCGGCGTTGCCGGTGGCTCATGTGAGCCCAGGGACAGCTGAGGGCAGGGACAGCAGGAGGGCCGGCGTGAGCAGGGACCGGGCACAGCAGGGCACTGCCCCGGGAAGACACGCACCCGTCCGGGGCTCTCTGCAGGGACACGAGCCAGCTCCTGGCCCAATGACTCAGGTCAGTGCCCGGACGCAGCCAGACCTGCAGCCCGTGGATTCAATTCCCTTTCCCCCTCAGGCAGGCAGAGTTCAGAGAGCCCCCTGGCTGGCCTGCTCTCTCTCACTGGCCACTTGCCCCCAGGGCTGGTATCCGCCAAGGTCCTGTAGAAGCTTCTCCACACTGACCACCGTCTTCCCTCTTTGAGCGGCTCTACAGGGAAAGGCCTGGTCATCCCAAGCACCCGGGGTGACTCACCCTGCACCTGCCGGGCAGCGCCCACTCACCGGCGCCCTCCCCGGCAGCGCCCACTCACCCGGGCCCTCCCCGGGGCGCCCACTCACCGGGGCCCTCCCCGGCAGCGCCCACTCACCGGGGCCCTCCCGCAGCGCCCACTCACCCGGGGCCCTCCCCCCGCAGCGCGCCCTCCCGGCAGCGCCCACTCACCCGGGGCCCTCCCCGGCAGCGCCCACTCACCCGGCGCCCTCCCGGCAGCGCCCACTCACCGGCGCCCCCCCCCGCAGCGCCCACTCACCGGGCGCCCTCCCCGGCAGCGCCCACTCACCGGGCGCCCTCCCGGCAGCGCCCACTCACCGGGCACCCTCCCCGGCAGCGCCCACTCACCGGGCACCCTCCCCGGCAGCGCCCACTCACCCGGTGCCCTCCCCGGCAGCGCCCACTCACCCGGCGCCCTCCCGGCAGCGCCCACTCACCCGGTGCCCTCCCGGCAGCGCCCACTCACCCGGGCGCCTCCAGTTTGAAGTTCTCTAGCATCAGCTTCCCCAGTGGGGCAAACGCCACATCGCCATGGTCCCACATGAAGCGGCTGAGCTGGGGCGGGGACAGGTCATGCAGGTGTCCCGTCCCTCCCTGCCCAGGCGCTGTAGGGCAGCTCACCTGCTCGGTGGCATCCAGCACGACACGGGTGTCCTCTGGAACGAGCGGCTCCCCCGGAAGAGCAGGTTCACGGCCAGCACCCCGGGGTCCCAGGGCTCTAGGGGAAAGCGGAGGCCCACAGGGGTCAGGGGCGGGTGAACAGCACCGCCCAAGGACAGAGACCCCCTACCCAGGGAGGCCCAAGATCAAGACCTTACCTGGTCCGGGGGCAGCAGAGGAAGGGGCCCGGGGTCTCTGGCTCCCAGAGCAGAGTCTTGGCTGAGGGCGGTGCCCTGATCTGAGGAAGGGGCAGGGCAGCATAGCCGTAAGCCCGCTCACTGCCCGCTGACCACTGGCCATCCCTGGCTGTGTGGCTGGACATCCACTGCCATCTCCGGAGGGAGACCAGAGGCCAGGAAGCTGGCAGGGAGCCCCGCCCCTCATGTGTGTCCATGTGAGAGCCTGTGGGTGTGTGCGCCGCATGTGTGTGTCCTGTGTGAGAGCCTGTGTGTGTGCGCATGTGTGTCCTGTGTGAGAGCCTGTGTGTGTGCATGTGTGTGTCCTGTGTGAGAACCCCTGTGTGTTGCGCATGTGTGTGTCCTGTGTGAGAGCCTGTGGGTGTCGGGGACACGCCGCCGGGTCCCCGACAGTGTTGGGACAGAGGTTCTCTTCTACCTCCGAGGGTGCCGGGAGAACAGATGAAACAGTCTGGTGCAGTTCCAGAAAAGCTTTTAATAGTACAAAAGCTCTTCCACAGCACTCCAATATAATGAACAAACTCTAGCTCTGGTCCGAACTTAGACCATACCAAAGAGCCTAAGTCTCCCACCAAAGAGAGAGGATCTCACCCGAGCTGAGTTCCTACCCAGAAGAAGGAGCAAAAGGCCAAAGAGCAAAAAGCCAAAAGCAAAAGGCCCAAAAGGCAAAAGTGAAGTGTGAAGGGGCCTCAAGTCAGCCCCCTTATATACACCCAAGTAGTCCAACCCAGAGGGTCATGTCAACAAAGAACTCTAAGCAGAGTGTAGTGCCACACCCTATTTCAGGTATAAACAAAGGTTTTGCCGAGGTCTAATCCTTTCTACCAAGATTATCTCTTATGTAAAACACTGGAGAGAGAAGGGGCTGATATAAAGTGATACATCTTAACTTCATGAGCTTCATGTAATCTAGATGGTACCCACAAGGTCCTTCTTATTATTATCTGCACCAGGGTGATTCTGAGTATCTTGTTCTCGTGTACTGAAAGGGTCACACTCGCCTGCTTAGAGCAAACTAGTATGATCCTTCCTATAGTCTTCCTATAGTCTCAACGTAGCCAGGGTGGTAGTCTCCTGGTAAATTCTAACTGTCCCACGCTGGGTGCAGTGGGTATAAAGAGGAGCTGTGCCCAATCTAGAAAACATAGAAGTCTTAGTAGATGTATAAGTCAGAAGTTATTCAATCAAGGTGACTTCTGTAACTGCCACACCCTCTAGCAGTGTTTACATAGAAGTCTCATTAGAATGAACCTTGGCTTAAGTAGATTAAGCTGGGAGTGGGCAAAACAACAAAGCTCCCAGGTTAGCTAAACCTGTCCTCCAACATGTGGGTGTGTGCATGTGTGTGTCCTGTGTGTGTGCATGTATCCTGTGTGAGAGCCTGTGGGTGTGTGTGTGCATGTGTGTGTCCAGTGTGAGAGTCTGTGTGTGTGCGCATGTGTCCTGTGTGAGAACCTGTGTGTGTGTGCACGCATGTGTGTGTCCTGTGCATGCTGCAGGGTGTCCCCGACAGGCCCGAGCCTGCCTCCACCCTCCGACCCCCCACACGCCGCAGGCAGGTCCCTTCCCACCTTGGGGCCCGGTGGCAGTGCCCGGGGCAGGCTCAGCTCGCCTCTCCAGCTGCACGAGGTCAGGTTGGAGACATCACTCAGGCCCAAGGGGCCGGCTGTGAACAGTGTGGGCTGCAGCGAGCCGGGGAAGTCCATCCTGGAATCAAGCACACGCCCCAGCACTGGTGGGGAGCCCACGACGCCGGCTTGAGGGTGCACTCCCGGGGAGGCTCGTGAGGGGCAGGCAGCAGCCGCCTGCCGCTCTGACACACCATCCCACCCTCCACAGTGCGGCTGGCTGCTCCCAGGAAGGCCAGACCCAACATGAGGGTCTCAGGCCACTCCAGGGCACGCTGGGTGCTGGAGCCCGGGAATAACAGCTGGAAAGAGCAGGAAGACCCTGGAGCACAGAGGGAGCAACCCTCCACGCCCCTATCTCAGCAAGCCCAGGATGAGTCAAGAGTAACGGCCCCAAGGCCAGGCCAACGGCGCGGGGTCTCTCTGCCAGCAGAGGAAAGGCTCGCCAGAGACCAAGGGGAAGCCCGCGTCCAGCTAAAGGACCAGCAGCTCACGCGCTGCGCAGGCGGGTCTGAGCGCTCCCTTACACTGCAGGCGCCCCCTCGCCCCAGTTCCAGGCCTCCCCGAGGACCAAAGGCCTCACACAGCCTCGGCCCCCGAAGGCGGGGTCGCCCCCTGCTGCCAGCTCTACGAGATCCTCTCCAGAAGGGCACCGGGTCTGCACCGATCGCGGCTGCAGTGTGGGGCTGGGGGCGCAGGTCCTCCCTGGGAACACCCACTGGAACTCATCCTTCCCCCGGGCCTTAGACTCTCCAGAATTTCAATCTGACCTGCAGAGCCTGCGCCAAGCAGCGGCCACTGCGTGCTCCTGGGGTCCCACTGCGCCCCGAGCCGGTGGTGGGGGCTGCCGAGAACCCACGTGCTCTAACGGGGAGCCCAGCCCCAAAGCCGCACAGGCACAGGTCCAGGCGGAGGGACCCCCACCCGCTTCTCCTCTTCCCGGCTTGTATGGGAAACGGACCTTCGCAGGATGCCGGCGGGACCCTCGTGCCAGAAGGAAGCCCCCGCGCGCGACCACCGCGGGACGAGCGCTCAGCGCAGCCACTGAGCCTTCCGTGTGTGACAGGAAGTGCGCGCTCAGGGACAGGAAGTCCCGCCCCGCAGCTGGCTCTTGGCCGCTCGGGAGCGCCACCTCCCGGGAAGAGAGGGAATGGGCGTGGCGGGGGGCTCGGAGCACTGCGGTGTCAACGGTCCATCAAGCGCTCAGAGCCAAGGCGGGAGCGCGGGGAAGCGGGGTTCGAATCCTACCCTCTGCTTAGCCAACTTTGTGGGTGATTGTGGGACTGAAATGAATTCAGTTAAACGCTATGCGCCTGTTACAAGTCAGGCACCGTATCCGCAGCTGTCTTCTCTCGTAGCCTTGGAAGCAGGGTTACCCAGGCTTACCTAGGGACCTGGGGAGGGTGCCGGCCGTGATCACCTACCATTGGTTCTTGGATTTTACCCTCTTGGGCCGGCCATTCAGTTACTTCAATGCAAGGGCCTAAGAAAGCAGTGTTTCAAGCGCTCTGGTGCAGGCCGCCTGGGAAACCCCAGCAGTGCTCAGGGCCCTCCAGGCCACACGTTGGTGCTTGGGACCCAGGTGGTGCCAGGCATCAAACCAAAGTCAGTCCCGTGCAAGGCAGCTCCGTTCCACGGTAGATCTCTGCTGTCCCCTATTTCTTTTCCTTTTTTAAAGAGACTCACATTGGTATAACGCACCCACAGATCACTGGTCAATTTCACACACTCGCGCCGCACCCGTGAACCAGCACGCAAGAACAGGTGCCCAGGCCCCTCCGTATGAGTCCAGGAAATGGGTGATGAGATGACGCAAACACACCGCAAAGCAGAGACACTGCTCGTGTTGAGAGCTCTCTCCCAGAGCAGGAGTCGACATGGCAAGTGGAAATGGGACGGAGCTCGCTGCTCCCCACAGCGACTGTTCCCGCGTGAGGTGACATGGGGATCACTTGCCGTCGGCACCGTGGTAAACAGCTGCTATTGGAACTTTGAACTTGTGAGTGAAAATGTAGACAAGTCTCTTAAGAACTCAGGGGCACGTGGGTTAAAAGCACCGGAGGCCGTTTACTTACATTCATTCCCATCACTCCTTCACGAATGCCACAAGCTCAGGGCTGTAAGGACCACTCACTTGGGCACTGCTGGAGGCCGGCCCTGAGCCAGGTCCGTGGACCTTTCTGGAGCCTCTCAAGCACAGGTTTTCAGACTTTCCTTCTTATCTGAATCAGCTGGAACATTTTCAAAATTCCCAGCGACTTTCCAACATTCCAGCCCACTTTGGGGGGTCCAGAGCAGCACCCCAGCATGGATGGCCTCGGAGCCTGGAGGACACGCTGCGGAATGTCTGTTTGGCGGCTGAGAGCGGCTGCCTCTGGGAGGCATCGGCTGCTTTGCATCTGGGTCTGTCTTGCCAGCCCCTGGCTCCTGGCCCCTCCTTCAGAGCAAGCAATGAGCTCCGAAGCCTTTGCTGTGACGCTGCACACCCGTGATGGGCATGAACCTTGGTCTGAGGAGTGCAAGCCAAGCGCCCCCCCGCCCGTGCTGCCACTCCATCCCCAGCTGTGCTTGAATGGACCATTAAAATCCCTCCTAAAGAGGGCCTGCTAGCTGGTCCTGGTGGAACCAGGCTGCTGGGTGGCGCCCCTGAGACGCCTCCTGCTGACAGTGAGCGCTTTGACATGCAGCCCGGGGTTCCCAGGGCAGAAGGACACCTTCTCCCTGGTGGACACCTTCCTGGCAGGACACAGCCCCTCTAGTGGACACCTCCACGGCAGGTGAAGGTGCAGGGTCCGCACTGGCGCCAGACTACATGAGGTGGCTGGGGCTCTGGGGCAGGCCACTGTGCTGGTGCAATTGGGGCTGCTTGGGGCTGTGACCAGGACCAACACTACCGTGGCGTCCCGTGTCACACGCTCCACTCCACGGTAGGCGCATCCCCAGGTTGCAGGGAGCAACCTGCCTCCACCCATCGCAAAGCCCCCGCCCGGAAGTGTAATGATGCTACTCTATTCTCCAATCCGTTCGCGAGAACTTAGGCGACTGGGGAAATGGCCTTTCCCATTGGTTAGCAGCACTGTCCGCCATGGCTCCGTGACCTCTCATTGGCCAGCATCAGGAGGGGGTGGAGCTCCCGTTGCCGGTTGGCGGCCCACGTGCCTCGCCGTGGGCGCTTCCCTGGCGTGAAAGGGCGCGGTGGCGGCGGGTCGGCCGCTGTCCTCCCGGGCCCTCCTCCTCGGCCATGGCTTCGGCGGCCCCAGGGCCTCTGGTCTCTGACGAGAGCGGGCGCAGGAAGCCCCGACTGGCTGCCTCGCTGCCAGTCAGCCCCGGGCCGCCCCAAGGCCTGGGCCGCGACATCTGGGCGCCCGCGCCCAGCTCGGATGCCGACGACCAGGAGGCCAGCGGGCTGCCGCTGACCCTGGCGTCAGGGGGCAGTTGGTCCCGCATGGGGGCCGGCGTCGGGGATCTGGGCGCAGCCTGGGCACAGGGAGACTTGGGGAGACAGGCAGTGGGGACCCCCAGGGTCTCTGAGCTGCCCGCAGGGTCCATGGGGGACGTCCGGAAGGTGGCCACACAGCTGAGCCTGCAGCCCCGGGAAGAGCCCCACCAGGCTACCAGCCTGTTTGCCCAGTACGCGGCCAGCTTGGGCGTTTCCCTCACGTTCCACCAGGACCAGCTAGCAGGTGCCCTCCCGGGACTGGCTGGGGGGGTCAGCCCCAAAGAGGGCCACTGCCCCGTCCCAAGCCGGCCGGGTCCCAGTGGCATCTGAGCTGGCAGGTCTCGCCTCCCCTGCTGCTGCGGCCTTGGGTCGCTGCAGGAAATGGGGTCTGTGAGGAGCCCCCGAGCGCCGGTGGGCTCGGCACCCCAACAGGAGGAAGTGTGACTGGGGGCTCTGGGGCCGGGGAGGGGCTGGGTGACACTGTCCGACCCTTCCTCCCCAGACCCGGGCTTTCCCTTCTCGGTGCGAACGGAACTGGATGGGGGTGGTCAGCCCGGAGGACACTGTCCACGAGGCGGACACGGAGCAGCAGGCAGCCCCGTCCGCTCTCTGCTACATGCGCAGGCAGCTGGAGAGTCCAGGTGAGGTGGGCGGAGACAGCCAGGAAACCCCGCGCAGGGCTGGGTTAGGGCAGGCGGAAGCCCCACCCCACTCCCCAGGGGATGGTCTCGGCTTCCCCACGCCGCTGTCCCCCCATCTCCCAGGGCCCCCAAAGACCCCCAACAGGCCTCCCCCGAGGGTAGGTACGTGGGTGTTGGATGCCCAGGGCACAGGGTGGGGCGGAGCCTGGGGGGCGCTGCCCCACCTCTCCCCTCTCCCCACCCGTCCCTGGTGTACAGAGAGCATCCTAACCCACGAGCAGCGCTGCGCGGCTGTGGTCAGCGCCGGCTTTGACCGCCTGGTGGCCGCCTGCGCCATACCAGGCCTGCAAGGGGACCGTGGCCGCCGCCATCCTGGAGAGAGGTAGGGTGTGCCCAGCCCCTCCGCGTGGGCAGCGGTGGACTGTCTGGGCCTGGACTCAGTGTTCCCACCTCCCTCTTCCCCACAGAGGTCCCGGGTGCCAGGGGCCACGCCAAGGGAGACCTATGAGCTGGTGGCTCTGGGCACGGGCAGCGGCAGCTGCGGCGGCTGGCTGGAGTTCTCGGGCCGGCAGCTCCATGATAGCCACGGGCTGGTGGTGGCCCGGCGAGCCCTGATGAGGTGAGGCAGCCGGGGTCCCCCTGCCCCCCACAGGCCCCCAACTCCTCCCTCTGCCTCCAGGTTCTTGTTCCGGCAGCTCCTGATGGCGATGCATGGGGGCCCAAGGGCAAGGAGCGGTCAGTGCTGGCCCCGCAGCGGGGCCGGGACCCCCTCGCCTTCAAGCCACGCATCTTCCTGCACCTCTACACCAGCAACACGCCCCAGGGGGCGGCGCGCACATCTGGTGGGTGTCTGCCTCGGGAGCCCGGGTCGGACGGGCAGTCTGGGCGGCTCTGACCGTCCCGCGCCGCCAGCCTCCCCCACAGCCCTGCCCTGCGCCTGCAGGCCCATTGCGCGGGGAGCTGCGGCCCGTGAGCT
Source organism: Cryptotis parvus (assembly GCA_021461705.1). Lineage (NCBI taxonomy): Eukaryota > Metazoa > Chordata > Mammalia > Eulipotyphla > Soricidae > Cryptotis > Cryptotis parvus. The sequence goes on from JAJIBD010006160.1 coordinate 14,980, forward strand.
ACCTGGCACCTGCCCTCCGCGACACCCACGTGGGCTGCCTTTCTGCCAGCGACAAGCTGGCCGCGGGCGGTGCTGGGACTGGGCGGCGGCCTGCTGGCCCACTTCCTGCCCCCGTCTACCGCCAACCAGCCTGGTTCTTGGGTGAGGACCACAGGGCGGGGTCGGGGGCGGCAGGGCCTGGGCTGGTGGGGGACAGAGGGTGGAAGTGACCTCACACCTTGTGCCCCGCAGCTGACCCCTGCCACGACCCCCGACCCTGGACAGGGGCCATCCACAGCCGGCCCTGCCTGGATGGGGTGCTGGGGCCGAGCCTGCCCGCCCCGCACACCCGTATCGCCCTGCACCTCTTTGCTGGACCCCCTGTGGCCCCCTCTGAGCCCGTGCCCGCCACCTGCCAAGGCCTGAGCCTCAACTGGAGCCTGGGGGACCCGGATGTGGAGGTCGTGGACGTGAGCACCGGGCGTGTGAAGGCCAAGTGAGGAGAGGCCCGTGGGCACCCCTGCCTGCCTCAGGGTTCCCGTCCTCGGCGAGTCTGGCTCCCACGCTGTGGCCGTCAGCGGGTGGTGGAGGAGTCTGGGGTCTCCGTCCACCCCCTGAGCCCCTGCCTTTGCTCTCCGCTCCAGTGGGGCCCTGGGGCCGCCCTCCCGCCTCTGCAAGGCGGCTTTCCTCCATGCCTTCCGCCAGACGGCCCGCGCGCCCTGGGCAAGCCCCCACCTGCTGGCCCTGAAGACTTACGAGGCAGCCAAGGTCAGTTTTCCTGCCTCTGTACACCCCGCCAGCACCCACCCCTGCCTGCGCCCAGCCGGGACCCCGCCAGCACCCACCCCCTGCCTGCGCCCAGCCGGGACCCCGCCAGCACCCACCCCTGCCTGCGCCCAACCGGGACCCCGCCAGCACCCACCCCTGCCTGCGCCCAGCCGGACCCCGCCAGCACCCACCCCTGTCTGCGCCCAGCCGGGACCCCGCCGCAACCACCCTGCCTGTGCCCAGCCGGGACCCCGCCAGCACTCACCCCTGGCCCGCCCAGCCGGGACCCCGCTAGCACCCACTCCTGCCCTGTGCCCCTCCCTTCTCTAGCCCTGTCTCTGCCCTAGGTGGGGCCCTACCAGGACGCTCGCGGCAGCTGTCCCTCCTCCTGGAACAGCAGGGCCTGGGCTCTGGATGCCAAAGCCGTTGGTGGGCAAATTCAGGAACTGACCTGGAGGGACGCCCCCTGGGCAGGCAGCTCCAATAAAGCAGCTTTTCTGGTGTTTCTGTGTCAGCTTTGAAGGGCAGAGCCAGCTCTGGGCAGTGCTGGGGATCGGATTGGGGTCGCAGTGCAAGGCAAGGGAGTGCCGGAGGCAAGAGCTTTTTATTTTTTTATTTTTATTTATTTTTTTTTTTTTGCTTTTTGGGTCACACCCGGCGATGCTCAGGGGTTACTCCTGGCTCTACACTCAGGAATTACTCCTGGCGGTGCTCGGGGACCATATGGGATGCCGGAATCGAACCCAGGCCAGCAGGGCGGCCGCGTGCAAGGCAAACGCCCTGCCCGCTGGGCTATCGCCTCCGGCCCCAGGCAAGAGCTTTTTAACGGACAAAACCAGCCGTTTACTTACTGCTCCATGGAGTTCTATTCCCCCCTCTTTTTAAAGTAAAAATTTCTGAGACCAACTTTGAAATCACAGCTTGTCCGGGTTATGTTTTTCAGGGATCTGAGGATTTTTAAACAGAGCCTGCTAATCAGCCTGTGTGTTACCCACGCTTCCCCAGATCACTGAGGCTGACTTACTGCCTGTACCACACAGGCTCGGCTCTGGGCCAGGGAGTTAGCAGGCATTCCCAGCTGCAGCTTTCTGCCATGAGCCTGTTGGGCAGCCATTGGTCGCGTCATCACTGGGCAAACGTGACGCCAGGCGACCTGCTGCCCCAGGGAGGGAGGTCTCCCACCCTGCTCCCTGGCGCCTGGAGGACGGCTCGGAGCACGGTGAGCTCTGACTGCACGTGTCGTCGGCACCCGGTGCTGTTACTGCTGTGCGGACTCGGCCTTCACAGTCACATCCTCGCCTCGTGTCCACCGGAGCACTGGACTCAGAGCTGTCTCCTCCGGGCTGCCCTCCCTGCCCCCGCGCCCCCATTCCTGGGGAGCCCTGTGCACTTTCACCCAGAGCAGAAGCAAGAGTCGGCCCGAGGCCCAGAGTGTGAGCTTTCCCTGCACATAGCCGGTCTGGGCTCGCCATATGACCCCCTCCCCAGGCACCCCCAGAAGGGACCCCTGAGCACAGGGCCAGGAGAAAGCCTTGGCCATGGCCAGTCAGAAGTCTGAGTCTGACTCACTTCCCTTGCCTCAGTTTCCCTAACAGGAAGGGGTCCACAGCCCAGAGGCGCTTAGGGTGCCTGCTCTGGCCTTAGTCTGCTCCGTGTGGCTGCGCTGACCCCTAGCCCTTCTGGGCCCCACGTCTCCAAAGTCCCCAGCGTCCAGCCTGGCACTGCCATGCCAGGGTCTCCAGGACTGACAAGGCTGGGGCGAGCCTGCAGTAAATAGCCTCGGCCGCACTTGCCGAGGACTCCTTGCTCGCCTTGGCTCTAGTGAAGGACACCCCAGGCTGCGGCTTCTAAAGAGGGTGAAGTCGGGCTGGGCCCCTCAGGATGTTCACTGACCTGGTTTCTTTTGTCTGTAAGATGGGTCTCAGCCCCTCCTGAAAGGGCCATGTGGAGCCAGGAGGTCTGAGAGGGGCCGGGGGACATGCCAGCGCCTCCACTTCCTCCAGGAACCCGCCGCCTCCCTCCGCCACATGCCCTGGCTCAAGGACAGCCCTTACGGTGCACCCCTGGGACCCTCGGAACCCACTAGAACTCCCAGGTCGGGTCCCGGGCCCAAGGCTTCTCACAGCTGAGGGGTGCGGCGGGAGGGGTGTGAGCTGTGGAGCTTGTGCGGCGCTCTGAGGAGAGGTGGGCACGGAGCTCACAGCCCCAGAGGCAGCAGGAAGCTGCCGCGAATCTGAGCTTATTTGGAGCGCCTGGATTAGGCCACACCTGAACTCCATCTAGATTTCAGCCCAGAGAGCCAGTCGGTGTCCTTGGCTTGGCGAAGGCTGAGAGGGTTGAGGATGAGACATAGTCCTGATGCAATAGAAGGTTCTAGAAAGTGCTAGAAGGTTCCCAATGGATCCATGATGGGGTCAAGGCTGAGAGAAAGGGTCGTTTGTACTAGAAACTCGGGTGCTTTTATGTCCCCCCTAAGTAAGCCCCAGGAGCCCTGTCCCCCTCATTCCCCACCTGTTTTCCGGGAACCCCTCCCGAGAGCAACTGGCCCCATGATGGTCACGGAAGAGGTGCAAAGACACTGCCCTGAACCGGCCCCCAAGTCCTCGGGAGTGGCCTCTGGCCCAGCCACCCTTCCAGGGGCCCCCACCTCCTCCCATGGCAGGACCTACCCCAGCACCAGGAAAGCCACAAGGTCACTTCTTAAAACTGTTTAATGTTTCCCTTGGGGTTGCCGGGAGCCCGAAGCTTCGAAGGCGAAATCGCTGAGCTCCCAGCAGCGGCGAGCGGCCATTCCAGGGCGACAGCAGCCTTTGGAAGCAGCATTGCGGGTTCCAGCTCGGGGCCACTCCCGGCCAGTCCCTGGGGCCGCTGTCCCCTCGGCTTTGTCCCCTGGCAGGGAGGGTCACCTAGAGGGCCACACTCCGTGCTCCCTGCAGTGGGGACACAGCAGTCCCCTCTACCTTTACTTGGTGGCCCCGGGGCCTTCCTGCAGCCGTGGGCCACAGGGCAAAGGCCAGGAGAGCCAGTGCACCAGGCTGTGGACAGCTGGCCCGGCCGTGTTGTATTTGACGGCCTGTCACCGTGGGCGCCTCCTGAGACCCCCCAGGCAACTTCAGAGCTTTGGAAGCGCTGCCGAGGAGTGAGTGCCCCGCAAGGGTCCAGGAGGAATCATTTCTCAGGAGTCCCCCTCGTCCACGCCCCGGGCCCTGCCGTGGCTGGCCTCCCCCTCAGACTGACTTGAGCAGCTGGCGGTTTCCCAGGACTGACATTTGATGTCTTCAGATTGTCCTCAGAGCGGTCACCCGGGCGTCCCCATCACTTCTCGGGAACTGGTTTACCCAGAAGCTCCCCGGGCCCTGTCGGGGCGAAGACTGTCTGAAACCCCATAAGCTCCTTTCAACCAATGGGGATAAAGAAACCGCCCAGCAACTAGTGTGTCATCACCACTGCAGCCAATCAGCACACAGCAGGAAGGCGGGCCTTACACAATTCAGACCTATTGCTGGGGCCCAGGCAGGAGCTGCAGGCTTTGCCCCCAGCGTAACTGCGCGCGCTGCAGCCCTCCCGGAAGCAGAGGGTCGTTAGGGAGCAGCGGTTGAAGCAGACCGAAGGCTGTGCCAGCGCAAGCAGAGGGCTTTCCTCGTTGACATCAAGGTCTGGACTGGAGGCACCAACGCACTCTACTCCCAAGACGAGACTGAGTCTGGGGTTTGGGTGAGGCCCCAAAGCTGAAGCAACAGTGCTCGGGAGAGCACCTGGCAGAGTTAGCCCTGTGCAAAGCTAGAGGAAGGTCCAGCCGAGTACAGCTGACGCGAGAGTGCTGGTCAGCAAAGAGCATTCCTGACAGGTCCAGGGGTGCCCAAGGCAGCCCCCAGCCCCCAACACTGTTGAGGAGCTGAGAGGTCAGTCCTGGCTCCTGGTTGAGGCTTCTGGGGAGGCCCCGGGAGGCCCCTGCATTCAGATGGTGCCACTGGAGACGGTGAGAGAGTCTGGATATGGTGGAGAGTCTGGAGACAGTGGGAGAGTCTGGAGACGGTGGAGAGTCTGGAGACGGTGGAGAGTCTGAGACGGTGGAGAGTCTGGAGACGGTGGGAGAGTCTGGAGACGGTGAGAGTCTGGAGACGGTGGAGAGTCTGGAGACGGTGGGAGAGTCTGGAGACGGTGGGAGAGTCTGGAGACGGTGGGAGAGTCTGGAGACGGTGGGAGAGTCTGAGACGGTGGGAGAGTCTGGAGACGGTGGGAAAGTCTGGAGACGGTGGGAGAGTCTGGAGACGGTGGAGAGTCTGGAGACGGTGGGAGAGTCTCGAGAGGGTGGGAGAGTCTGGAGACGGTGGAGAGTCTGGAGACGGTGGAGAGTCTGGAGACGGTGGGAGAGTCTGGAGACGGTGGGAGAGTCTGGAGACGGTGGAGAGTCTGGAGACGGTGGAGAGTCTGGAGACGGTGGGGAGTCTGGAGACGGTGGGAGAGTCTGGAGACGGTGGAGAGTCTGGAGACGGTGGAGAGTCTGGAGAGCGGTGGGAGAGTCTGAGACGGTGGAGAGTCTGGAGACGGTGGGAGAGTCTGGAGACGGTGGGAGAGTCTGGAGACGGTGGAGAGTCTGGAGACGGTGGAGAGTCTGGAGACGGTGGGAGAGTCTGGAGACGGTGGAGAGTCTGGAGACGGTGGGAGAGTCTAGAGACGGTGGGAGAGTCTGGAGACGGTGGAGAGTCTGGAGACGGTGGAGAGTCTGGAGACAGTGGGAGAGTCTAGAGACGGTGGGAGAGTCGAGACGGTGGAGAGTCTGGAGACGGTGGGAGAGTCTGGAGACGGTGGGAGAGTCTGGAGACGGTGGGAGAGTCTAGAGACGGTGGGAGAGTCTGGAGACGGTGGAGAGTCTGGAGACGGTGGAGAGTCTGAGACGGTGGGAGAGTCTGGAGACCATGGAGAGTCTGGAGACGGTGGAGAGTGGGGAGAGTCTGGAGATGGTGGGAGAGTCTGGAGACGGTGGGAGTCTGGAGACAGTGGGAGAGTCTGGAGACAGTGGGAGAGTCTGGAGATGGTGGAGAGTCTGGAGGCGGTGGGAGAGTCTGGAGGTGGTGGGAGAGTCTGGAGACGGTGGGAGAGTCTGGAGATGGTGGGAGAGTCTGGAGATGGTGGGAGAGTCTGGAGACAGTGGGAGAGTCTGGAGACGGTGGAGAGTCTGGAGACGGTGGGAGAGTCTGGAGATGATGGAGAGTCTGGAGACAGTGGGAGAGTCTGGAGACGGTGGGAGAGTCTGAGACGGTGGGAGAGTCTGGAGATGATGGAGAGTCTGGAGACGGTGGGAGAGTCTGAGCAGATGGGAGAGTCTGGAGATGATGGAGAGTCTGGGAGACAGTGGGAGAGTCTGGAGACGGTGGAGAGTCTGGAGACGGTGGGAGAGTCTGGAGACGGTGGAGAGCTCTGGAGACGGTGGAGAGTCTGGAGACGGTGGGAGAGTCTGAGAGGGTGGGAGAGTCTGGAGACGGTGGAGAGTCTGGAGACGGTGGGAGAGTCTGGAGATGATGGAGAGTCTGGAGACAGTGGGAGAGTCTGGAGACGGTGGGAGAGTCTGGAGGCGGTGGGAGAGTCTGGAGATGATGGAGAGTCTGGAGACAGTGGGAGAGTCTGGAGACGGTGGGAGAGTCTAGAGACGGTGGAGAGTCTGGAGACGGTGGAGAGTCTGAGACAGTGGAGAGTCTGAGACTGGAGAGTCTGGAGACGGTGGGAGAGTCTGGAGATGGTGGAGAGTCTGGAGATGGTGGGAGTCTGGAGATGGTGGAGAGTCTGAGACGGTGGAGAGTCTGGAGACGGTGGGAGAGTCTGGAGACGGTGGAGAGTCTGGAGATAGGGGAGAGTCTGGAGACGATAGAGTCTGGAGATGGTGGGAGAGTCTGGAGATGGTGGGAGAGTCTGGAGACAGTGGGAGAGTCTGAGACAGTGGGAGAGTCTGGAGACGGTGGGAGAGTCTGGAGACGGTGGGAGAGTCTGGAGACGGTGGAGAGTCTGGAGATGGTGGAGAGTCTGAGACGGTGGGAGAGTCTGGGGACGGTGGGAGAGTCTGGAGATGGTGGAGAGTCTGGAGACAGTGGGAGAGTCTGGAGATGGTGGGAGAGTCTGGAGACGGTGGGAGAGTCTGGAGACGGTGGAGAGTCTGGAGACGGTGGGAGAGTCTGGAGATGGTGGGAGTCTGGAGACGGTGGGAGAGTCTGGAGACGGTGGAGAGTCTGGAGACGGTGGGAGAATCTGGAGACGGTGGGAGAATCTGGAGATGGTGGGAGAGTCTGGAGATGGTGGGAGAGTCTGAGACGGGGTGGGAGAGCTCTGGAGACGGTGGAGAGTCTGGAGACGGTGGGAGAGTCTGGAGACAGTGGGAGAGTCTGGAGACGATGGAGAGTCTGGAGACGGTGGGAGAGTCTGGAGACGGTGGAGAGTTTGGAGACGGTGGGAGAGTCTGGAGACGGTGGAGAGTCTGGAGACAGTGGGAGAGTCTGGAGATGGTGGAGAGTCTGGAGACAGTGGAGAATCTGGAGACGGTGGGAGAGTCTGAGACGGTGGGAGAGTCTGGAGACAGTGGGAGTCTCTGAGACGGTGGAGAGTCTGGAGACGGTGGGAGAATCTGGAGACGGTGGGAGAGTCTGGAGACGGTGGGAGAGTCTGGAGACGGTGGGAGAGTCTGGAGATGGTGGGAGAATCTGGAGACGGTGGGAGAGTCTGGAGACGGTGGAGAGTCTGGAGACGGTGGCAGCCCCTGGTTGTGGGCAGGGAAAGCCCATTAGGAGGTGCAGGGGAGGGAGAATGGAATTCCGGGGCTCAGCGGTCCTAAAGCCAACCTGAGCAGTGCGAGCCTCTGCCGGAAGGACCTAGAGAGGCCCAGCGGGGCTGGAGCTGGCCCAGTGGGATTCCGTCTGGAGCACGGCCCAGGCCAGGGCGGGTTCCCACCTCCCAGAGGTCTGGGCCTTGGGGTTCTCCCAGCTTCTGGGGTTCTCTGACAGCACTTCACAGGTGCACGCGTGCCGCCCTGGGCCAGGGTGTGGCTAGTTCTTGGTGGGTGAGGCGAGTCCGCTCAGGATGGGGGCGCCCGGGGCACCCCTTGGGCTCCTGTTCGCCGACCACCGCGGGCGGCCTGCAGGTGGCGCAGGCGCGCCTGCAGCTGCTCCTGCTCCTTCTTGAGCTCCAGGTAGGAGTGGGAGAAGGTGTGGAAGATGGAGGTGGCGGGGAAGGCCATGATGAGGATCCCGCTGAGGATGCTGCTGGCGCCACCACCTGGCGGGCACGCTGCGAGGCACCATGTCGCCGTAGCCCACCGTGGTCATGGAGATGACGGCCCACCAGTAGGACGCCGGGATGCTGGTGAACTCCAGCACGCGGCCCGGCTGTTCTCCGCTACGTAGACCAGTGGCGAGAAGAGGTGGACAGCCACGCAGAGGAAGAGCAGCAGCAGCCCGAATCAGCGCGTGCAGCGGCGCACCGTCAGTCCCAGCGTCTGCAGCCCCAGCGAGTGGCGCGCCAGGCGCATGACGAGGATGCGCAGCGCCCGCAGCACGCCGCAGCACCAGCCCCACCTTCTCCAGGTACAGGCTGCCGCCCGCCTCGCCGCCCTCCGCCGCCTCGTCCGCCACCGCCAGGGACACGTAGTAGGGCGAGATGGCCAGGAATGTCGATGATGTTCAGCGGCCCCTGGAAGAAGCGGCACTTGTTCTGCGCCTGCACGGCGCAGACAGAACTCCAGAGAACCAGGCCACGCAGACGGTCTCCACGATGAAGATGTAGTAGCACTTCTGAGAGCACTCGCCCTGCGGAGGGAGCGGCAGGCGTGGCGATGCGGGGCGGGGCATCGCTATGCCAGAAGCAGGCATTCACAGTGCTCTCTGCAGGGCACACCAGGCGCCCTCACGCTGCCACCCCGTCTACCCCACCATGCGTCTCTTCTATCCACTATTCGCCCATCCACCACCCACCCACCCACCCAATCCACCATCTATACACCCCCCCATCCACCACCCGCCCATCCACCACCCACCCGCCCATCCATCAATCTGCCTCCCACCCATCCACCATCCAACACCCCACCCCATCCATCACCTACCACCCCACGCACCTACCCATCTGCCTCCCACCATCCACCATCCATCCACTCATCATCCTCCACCACCCACCCACCCCTCTGTCCACTACACCATCCTCTGTCCACTACACCATCCTCTGTCCACTACACCATCCCTTTGTTCCTGCGCCCACCCACTCATACACTTGACCATTCATCCATCTATCCATCCATCAACACTTGATTCACGGGGAGGGCTGTCTTGAAAAATCCTCTCATCCAGTTAGGGACCCAAGATTATAACCAAGTGACCTAAACGTGAGTCCAAGAACTGGAATTTTCCAGAATCCAGCTAGTTAGGCAAGTCTAAATATTGCAAGTCTGAGAGTCCGTATCTGTTGCAGTCTGCTCCCGGCTGCTTGTAGGGCAGCAGAGTGGCGAGCACTGAAGCCAGTCACTGCATGAAAAGCAAGACGCAGACACTGCAGGTTCCTTTGCATTAAGATGCTCTGAAGTGGAAAATAAATGACTTCTGGGTGGCTGGGCCCCACCCAACTCACAAGGTTCTTTCTGTCTGCGACTAGAAAGCCACGTCCACACTCATCTCTCTGCTGCCCAGGGCCAGCAGCCCCCTGCCATATTCTCTCCCTCCCCAAAGTGGGAGGACTTGGGTGCCGAGGGGAGGGCGTGGGTCCGGATGTCTGTGGCCGAGCTCAGACCCTGGTGTCTGTGCGTGGGGCTGTTCCTTGATGTCCCTCCGGGTGCCCGTAAGGAGCAACGGAAGACAAAAACCCCGAACGGGGAGCAGGTGCTGCCCCCTGCAGGCGGAGCTGCATTAGGGGACGTGGTCCTCAGCGAGGGGCAATGCCACCCCCCAGGACAGTTCCCTCTCTGCACCGAGCTCTTGCTTCCAACTGCCTGGAGCTGCTCTGGAGGGCTCAGGAGTCGGGATTCCCGCAGCGTGCCCGTGGGTCGGGGTGCGGGAAGCTGCTGAGAATCATTGGAGCCATGGGTCCCAAACCACAGGCCTGGAGGGGGTCTGGGGTCAGCGTCCCAGGAGCTCTGCCCTGCATTTGGAAGAGCTCAGACCACCCTCTCCCTCCCGCTCCCTCTCTACTGACATGCTGGAGTTCAGGGCCTCCGGCAGCCTGGGGAAGACCTTTTCCACGCCAGTGACTCCACGTCCCAGAAGGTGAGTGGAGACGGGAAGGCTGCCGGGCCCCCGCCCCACCATGTGTGCCCACTCAAAGCATGTCCCGCGCTTCCCGGCAGCCGCCGGCGCCAGCCACCTCCTCCACTGCGGCAGCCTCGCGGCACCCGCCTGCGCTCTGCACCCCCGCCGCCCTAGCAAGACTCCCAGCTAGCTGGCCCGGGGTCCTGGGGACTTCTGGGGCTCACTCAGAGGAGAGAGCACCGGAGCAGCCGGTGTGTGAGCAGCAGGGAGAGAGGAGGGACAGGACAGTCAGGCGCCTCCCCGGGCCGGCGGCAGCTGCTTTCTCGGGCCGCCTGAGCGGCTTCCTCCTGATTTGCTCAGAACCTTCTGCACCCACGGCGGGCCTAACTGGTTTGGTGGGTGGCCTCCTGGCCGTCCTGAGCTGTGCAGCGAGGGTGCGTGCAGGCCCTCTCCCGGAATCAGTCAGGCCTGGCCCAGGACCCGGAGCAGCCAGAGCTCAGGGGCAGGCAGGGCCACTCGTGGTGAACCAAATCACTCAAGAAAAGGGGCTGCTCTGAGGGCAGAGGGGCCGGGCTGCCCAGGAGGGGTCAAAGACTTCTGAGTGAGGCGTGATGGTGTTCACTATCAAACAGTGGGGAACCCACTGACCGAAGCAGGATAGCGCCCAGGGAGAGGCAGGTGTGTGTGGACACTGGCCCTAGGACAGGGCTGGGCTAGAGGGCTGAGTGCACCCGGGAAGGGGGTGTGGAGAGACCCCAGCGTAGAGCAGGCGCTCGCTCGCTGCTGAGTCATGGCGCTGGGGCGCATTACATTATTCTGCTGAGTCATGGCGCTGGGGAGCGCGTTACATTATTCTGCGGATGTTGTAAATGCCGAAATTTTCCATGTGAAAAGCTTTAAAAAAAAAGCCCAAATCAGAAACCAGAGCCACCACACACAGGCTGGGACAGGCAAGATGAAAAGGCTCCAGGGTTGGCATGGGTGCGGACCCCGACCACAGCCTGGGAAGGGCGCCGTGACTGGCGTTGCTCCTGCAGGGGGGGCCTGGCTCTCGCTCGGCACCACCGGGACCAGAGCCACGGCCCCAAAGTGTATGGGGTGCAGCCACACAGTGGAATAACGTTAGTGTGGAGAAAGGAGAGCCGCTCACATGCTCACATGCTACAGCACTCGCTCCACACATGCTACAGCTCACGCCACACCTGTTACAGCTCACGCTCACACATGGTACAGCTCACGCTCTCACATGCTACAGCACACGCTCCTCACATGCTACAGCACATGCTCACACACATGCTACAGCAATGCTCACACATGCTACAGCATACACTCTAACACAAGCCACACACTGGGGCCGGAGAGATAGCCCAGCGGTAGGGCATTTGCCTTGCATGCGGCCGGCCTGTGCCGGCCTGGGTTCGATCCCCGGCATCCCATATGGTCCCCCGAGCACCGCCAGGAGTAATTCCTGAGTGCAGAGCCAGGAGAAACCCTGAGCATTGCCGGGTGTGAAACACAAGCCACACTACACACCATCATAATGCTACAGTAAAGCTACAGTACACACCATCACACATGCTACAACGCTACAGTAACACTGTAAGCCACTACAACACTCCACAGCGCACCTGTCACAGGATACAGCCACACAACACGTGCTACAGCAACATAACAGCTACGGGAGCTGCACTAGCACTAAGCCACACAACACCATGACAGCACCCTGCGTGCGTGCAAGCGCCTTAGGCTGCAGGAAGGGAGCAGAGAAGGGCCAGAAAGGGGGTCCCGGGCAGAAAGGGGTCCCGGCACAGAAAGGGGGTCCCGGCACAGAAAGGGGGTCCCGGCACAGAAAGGGGTCCCGGGCAGAAAGGGGGTCCCGGGCAGAAAGGGGGTCCCAGCGCAGAAAGTACTGGCCGTGTCCCGGGGGCAGGTGGGACTGTGGGAGGGGGTTCTGGGCAGCGGCAGTGACTTTCTTTTGGGGTGCTGAGGTTTCCGGAATGCTAGTCGAGACAGTTCCCAGCTGTACCCTCCCCTGGGGTCTGCATGGCCACGAGCCCAGCCAGTCTGGGGAGGCTGCGGGAGGCCTCCTGCCCCCCTTCCTTTCCCGGCTTGACTCTGGGGTCAGAGGGTGGAGCTTCCAGTGTGGCCTGCGGCCTCTGGGAGCTCCGTCCAAGGGGAAGGTCAAACCCTGACCGTGGCGGTCAATTGGGGCCTTGTCACAGCGCCCCCCTGAAGGCCTGAGTGGAGAGTGCAGGACAGGGAATGTCCCTGACCACAGCAGGGAGGGCACGGCCAGTGCAGCCCCCAGAGGACCAAACTGGAGCTGATTCCCAGCCTCGTCGAGGCGGCTCCGAATACTCCAAGAAGGCGGCACCTCGAGAAACACCCAGCAGCAAAGGGAAGCTGGGGCGAGGGCGGTGGAGGGAGAGTGCGGTTGGCAAGCCAGCAGGAAGGGTCTTGGAGGTCACTCCTGGCACGGTCTGGAGGCCCTGGCGCCTTGCGTGCCCAGCCCGCCCTCTCCCAGGGTCCTGCCCCGCGTTACACCAGCTTCCTCTGCTGCTCCCAGACCCCAAGGAAAGGCTGTAGGGAGAGAAGCCCACGTACAGAGGAAGAAACGGGCTCAAGAGGGCTCGGCCTCCCGAGATTCCCGCGGTGGGAAGGGGTGAGACTGAGGCCCCGAGATGCCCACAGTGAAAAGGGTGAGACTGAGGCCCCTGAGATGCCCAGCGGTGGGAAGGGGTGAGACTGAGGCCCCTAAGATGCCCGTGGTGGGAAGGGGTGAGGCGGGAGACCCGTCGCCACAGAGAGGACCTCCGATGCGGTCACTAGCCCTGCGGTCCCAGAGTGACCTGAGTCATCTGACCTACTGCTCCCCTCACTCGCGACCCCTTGGAGATTGACCTTCCGAAGGGCCCATCGCACCCAGCGTCGATTCCCTGCTGACTGCAGGCACCCAGGAGAGGGGCCCAGTGTGGGAAATCCTCCTGGGCGGCCACATAGTGAGCTCGGAGAGTGACCCAGGTCGCCTACCTTCAGCTACCCTGGGTCACGTGGGTGCGGGGCAACACCCGCGTCTGCCTGTCAAATGCAGCCTACGGCGGAGGCTATGGGACAAGGCCCTGCGGGAATCCAGCAAAGTCTAGAAGCTTCTCCCAGGCGAGAGTCGTGGCGTGGCCCCTGCGCTCTCCCGCCTCTCCGCTTCCCTTCAGCGCAGGCACAGACCCGCCGCCGGCTGGGAGCTGCCTCGGGCCCGCTGGAGGCAGAGGGAAGAGCAAAGGGGCAGCGGCTGCCCCCAAACGCTCTGCCTCACCAGGGCTGGTGGAGAAATTAGGGCTTCCTGGGGGTGTTAATCCGTTCTTCCAGGATGCCAGGGCCTGCGGCTGACCCCTGCGGCTGACCCCTGCACTGACCCCTGCGGCTGGCCCCCTGCGCTGACCCCTGTGCTGACCCCTGTGCTGACCCCCCTGGCTGGCCCCCTGCGTTGACCCCCTGTGATGACCCCTGTGCTGACCCCTGCGCTGACCCCCTGTGATGACCCCTGTGATGACCCCTGCGCTGACCCCTGTGATGACCCCTGTGCTGACCCTGTGCTGACCCCTGCGCTGACCCCTGCCTCACAGCAGTCACAGGCCAGCCCTGCAGCTGCCGGGCCACACCGACGTCAGGCGCCCACCGTAGGGGAGCCGTCCGCGACTCACCTGAGCGTAAGGACCCGGCCTCCCCAGGGCCCAGTGGCTCGCCTCTCCCGGATTATCATCTCAGGAGAAACAGACGCTCCCTGGGCTGTGCCCGGCTGCAGGCACAAGGTGCTTTCAGGGAACTGTTCAGGCGGTGCCACGGATGGGCCGAACCGCACTGATCCCTTGGGAGAAACCGTGGCCAGGGTCCACAGCTGGGCTGTTTGTCCTGCACCTGCCTGCCCCTCTCCCTGAAACCAGGCCTGGGCTCGTGCCCTTCCGGGTCTCCCTGAAACCAGGCCTGGGCTCGTGCCCTTCCGGGTCACCCTGAAACCAGGCCTGGGCTCGTTGCCCTTCGTGGGGCCTGGAAAGCCCACGTGCCCAGCACAAGCTACTTCTGGTCCCCCTGAAGAGCCCTGAGAAGGACAGGCTCATGGACATCCCCAGGGTCCACCTCTGGGATCAGTACACCCTGGTTTAATGGGACATGGGTCCCTTTATTTTCTCCCAATCTTTTTACTGCAGAGCCACACATAAATATTTCCATGACTTTGACATCACATAATTTTGTGCTAGAGAATAATAATAATAAACAAACCCCTGAGTCCTGATATAAAATGTCCCCAAAGGTTGCAAATTTAAGAGTGAAAATTTAAATAAATTAAGAAAGAAATGCCTGCCATGAAGCATTTTCCTTTCAGGGGAGAATACTGGTTTGAATGTCCAAATGTTTTGTTCGATTTGCTCTATGACAAAACATTTCCAGGTTGGACAAGGTCTATTTTATTCACAGATGTTTGTTTTATTTGGGGGCCACACGTGGGAGAGCTTAGCACCTCCTCCGTGCTCTGCTCTCAGAATCCAGTCCCTGCAGTGCTCGGGGAACTGTGCCGTGCGGGGACCAAGCCAAGGCCTCATACGCCAAGCCCACACCAGGTGTCGGGCGACTCCCAGCCCACAGCAAATGTTTCTTAAGCTCCTGCTGCAAGTGGAACAAAGGCTTCTTTCCCAAAGATCATTCTTTTTTGGAGGGGGAGGCTTGGGCCACACCCGCGATGCTTAGAGGTCACTCCTGGCTCTGCATTCAGGAATCACTCCTAGCGGTACTCAGGAGATGCCAGAGATAGAACCCAGTCAGCCCGTGCAAGGCAAGAGCCCTCCCAGCTTTGGGCAAATACCTTGCTCCTACCGCACTGCCCAGATATATTTGGGGGCTGGTGCTGTTGGTATTTGGGACGCACCCAGCGACTTGTGCGGCTGCTCCCAGCTCTGTGCTCAGGGATCACTCCTGGCAGTGCTTGCGGATCGTGTGGTGCCAGGACAGGAGCCAGGGCTGGAGACATACAAGGCACGTGTCTGACCCCTTCCCGGCTCTCTGCCCCAGGAAGCATGGCAGGGCGGCCTGGAGTCACACGCAGGGCACACTCTGGCCTCACTGCTCAGCTCGCTCTGGTGCGCCATGCACGCGGAGTGGAGGAAGAAGAGCAGGGACCCTGGCGGGTGCTGGTGGCCGTCGGAACCAGGTCAGTCTGCCACTCTCAGCGTGAAGGGCTCTGTCACTGCACGACATGGACCCTCAGGGCCCCTCACAGGCCTTGGGTCTCCCCAGAAGAGAACGAAGCAGAGCTCACTGGAGCTGGTGCTCTCACGGGGCCACTCACCTGCAGAGGCTCACGTGAGAGGCACTAGCAGGGAAACTGAGGCCCGAGTATCTCAACAGGCCTTGGGCACCTTCGCTCTGTAAGTTGGGAAGCCCAGTGCCGCGCCACGACTCTCGGGGCGAGGCGCCTCTTCCAACCCAGGGTACAAGCCAGACTGCCAAAGGCAGCCCTGGCGGAGAGGGGGCGGCGGGCGGTGTCCGCGGCCACTCACCTTGTCCTCCCTCAGCCCGTAGGTCGGGCATGGTGCTGACGCACAGGCTGACGGCCGTGGTGGCCACGAAGAGGATGGACAGGCACGCGAAGACCTTCCCGGGCAGCCCCGACTGCGGGTTCTCCACCGTCTCCCGCAGGCGGCTCATGCAGCGGCCCCAGCGCGAGGCGGAGGCCGGGGGCCGGCAGGCCTCGCCCGGGCGCTGCAGGGCCTCGGCGCGCCGCAGCTCCGCCAGCTCCTCCAGCTTGACGCGCAGCCGGCGCCGACAGCAGCCGTCCAGCAGCGCGGGCTCGATGCCCCAGTAGGCCAGCTCGTCGCGGAGGGACAGCGCGCACGCGTCCTGCAGCAGGGCCAGCCGGCCGGCCGCCAGGAAGCTCACGACCATGCCGAAGGCGCTGGGGCTGCGGTCGAAGAAGAACTCGCCGGTGCGCTCGTCGAAGTCGTCGCACAGGCGCGCGCGCTCCTCGGGGCTGCGGCACCCCGGAGCCGGCCCAGGCGGCTCAGCGGGGCTGCGTCCAGCGTGCGCCAGGGCAGCAGGTAGCGGCGGCCGCCCACGTTCACCAGGATCTCCCGCTGCGGGGTCCGCGGCGGCGTCCGGGGAGCTCACCCGGCGCGCCCGGCGGTAGTAAAGGCCCTTGGGGGGCAGCTCCGCGGCGCCCTGGGACAGAGCACTGGCGGGGCTGCAGGGGCCCGAGTGAGGGGGCCCCGGTGCCCGACCCCGTCTTTGGGAGGCGCCGGCATGGCCGAAGAGGCGACCCGCGAGGGCCGGGTGGGGCCGGGTCTCGGGGCCCGCTGCCGCCTGACTCTCGCCGCCAGCCCCCACGCGTGCCTGGACTCCCGCAGCTGCCGTCCAGGACTCACAGAGCTCAGCGGGGGGTCTCCTGGAATGGAATTACAGACTGGAATTGGAGCGGCAGGGGCTCGGCCCAGAACTGCGTGGTTCTAGACTGAAGGCTCAGCCCCCGCAGCGACCTTCCCTGCGGCCCACTCACCCTCACCCCCCAGTAGTCAGGGAAAGCAGGACTGTCCCCCAGTCCTGTCTCCTCTCTGCAGCGGGGACAGTTTGGGGCTGCCTCCCCGGACACCCACGGTGACAAGTATGTGTCAGGAATGTTTCTGGAAGCTTCTGGCATGCCGAGTAGCCCTCTGATGTGCCTCCCCTGGTGTACCGCAACAATCTCAGGAGGCAGATGGGCGAGTCTCCATTACACAAGCGGGTAAACTGAGGCAGAGCCGGGCCAATGGCCTGCCGGACTCAGCAAGCGCCTGGCTTTGGGGTCCATGGGGTAGCTAGTTACGAGAGAGTGGACACTGGCCGTGTCTGCTCTCGGGGGACGTTCCCCACTGTCTCTTCGTCCCTCCTGCGCCTTTCTGGGGGGCTTGGCTGTCCTGTCTGCATCAGTCACTCCCTGTCTCTGGGCCTGGGCACACAATGGGTTTCTCCTGGTTTCTGGCCCAGAACCCGCTGGTTTCAGGTCGGGCTCTCGAGACTTAGGAAAGGGCTTTACGTTCAAACCAGGCAATAAATTAAAAACCCAAACAAAACCCAGCTCCCGCCTCTCCCGCTGAGCTCTTTTCTCTCACAGCTCCTTCCCAGGGCACCTATAACCTCCCCATTCCAAGATCGCTCCAGCCAGGAGAAAAACCTGGTACTGAAGGGGAATAAGTTTGCCTGAGTCTGGAGCGAGCTGCTCCGGGCAGAGTGGACGGAGGACGGCAGCCCGCGCGGCCCCCTCGCTCCACACAGGGTTGCCGTATTCCACTCACGGGATAACTTTGCTCGCAGCAGCGGCGCGCCAGCCCGGCAGAGAGGGATGCTCTGACAGTGGCGGCCCTCCGATGCCGCCTCCTTTTCCAAGGAGGAAATGCACTCGGAAAAGTCAGCCCAGCCCTGAGAGCCCAAGTGATTTGTCCAAGGTGAGTCTGGGGCCGGGAGCCACCAGCCTGCTCTGACCCGCCCCTGCCCCAAAGGGCCCTGCCCGCCCCAGGGCGCGAAACCTCACTTGGCGACTGCTGCCGGCCCCTCGCAGCCCCCTCCAGACAGCTCCCTCAGAGCAGCACGGTCCGCGCGGCCGGGTGGGGCTGTCCCCACCGCTGCCCTGCGCCCTTCCTAACTTCTTCCCCAAGTTGGACTCACCCGTCTGACTCAGGGCACCCCCTGCAGCTGTGTCTGAAGCGGGCGAGGGGAGCTGCGCCCGATGCCTGGCCGGAGCCGGAGTGCAGTGAGGGGGAGGAGGGGCCCCCACCTTTCCCTCTCCGGCTGCTTCTCCCAAGTCCATTCACTCTGCGGTGCTTTCTTGTTTTCTCCACGGCTGCAGAGCAGCCCCGGGGAAGCAGGGGCGGAGCCTTTTAAAGCACCCACCTTCCTCCTGGACCGGGGAAGGTCTGGAAGGGCCATGCCCAGCCAGCCGGACAGCTGTCCTGCGGCAGACACCAGCCACGGGCTCTGCGCTGAGTCCCCGGGGAGCAGCGGTGTGGCCCTGCCAGGGCGGGGAGGGGAAGGGCTTAGACATAATCTTTCCATCAGCCAGGCTGCAGGCGGGAGCAGCCACGGGCAGTGCGTGCTGCCAGCCGCGTCTCCTCGAAGGGAGAGAGCAGGGGGTGGGGGGGGGGGCTACAGGACCTGCAGCTCCTCAGGCAGCAGCTCTGGGTCCTGCATGCAGGAGGCCGCTGGGCCGTGCTGAGTCTGGGAGCTGCCCAGCTAGAGCAGTGCGGGAAGACCTGGAGCTGCTTGGAGCCAACCCGGGCCCAAGACAGATGCCGACCGAGGAGAAACCTAGTCCTGAGAGCCAGGAGGACTTCCTGGAGGAGGCCGACTGCAGTTCTGCTAGCCCTCCCCTGGAATTCCTGGCTCAGTGCTCTGAGTAGCCAACCACGTGCCTCTGAGCCTCAGTTTCCTTGTCTGTGAAAACTGGGAGAAGCCACGGAGCCGACAGGCTTCTTCCACGGGGCAGCCGTGGTGGGGCTCTCAGACCTTTCTCAATGTCCACCTTGCTGAGTGACCTTGCCGGCCACCCGCCGCTCTGGCATCACTTTCCCAGTGGCAGCTGAGGACAGGCGGGGACTCGCGTCTCCTCTGGCTCCTCTTCATTTCGTTAAGAGGGTTTGAGTCTTGGCTCCCAAAGGGAGGGCTTGGCTCAGCCTGGGCACCACGCTGGCCCAAGTCCCCTGGCCGGCTGGCATGGGCACCTCCCAGCCCCTGCCTCCCAGCACCGAGGTCTGTGCCCTATCCTGCTGCTTCCTGGAGGGGTGCTGAGGCTGCACCCCCTTGCCTGGGCCCCTGGGTGGCCTGACAAGCCCAGGAGACACAGTGGACAGGCCCTGGTGGCTTTCAGCGAGATTCCCTGAGACGTTCTGCGGAAATGGCCCTGGGGCTTGGAGGGGCGGACCCCTCTCTTCCTGGGGCTCCTCTCCGGTCAGCTTCCCAGCCGGCCCATCTCAGGGTCCCTGTGAGGGGGACACTCGGCCCCTTTCTCTCAGGGCTCACGGCTGTGCCAACGCTGCCCAGCAGGTCCCGAAGCACCTTTCCAGCCCCCGTCCAGCCCCCCTGTCCAGTCCCCGCCCAGCCCCTTTGTCCAGCCCCTCTGTCCAGCCCCCGTCCAGCCCCTCTGTCCAGTCCCCATCCAGCCCCTCTATCCAGCCTCCCGTCCAGCCCCTCTGTCCAGCCCCCATCCAGCCCCTCTGTCCAGCCCCTGTCCAGCCCCTCTGTCCAGCCTCCCGTCCAGCCCCTCTGTCCAGCCCCCGTCAGCCCCTCTGTCCAGCTCCCCTTTAGCTCCTTCTCTCCCGCTCTTTCTGTTGCCCTGATCTGACCCGCCTTAATCTCCCCAACCGCCCCTGAAACTCCCTCTCCTCCCTTTAAGCCGGGCCAGCACACGCTCAGGTCCAGAGTGCTGCGACCCCTGCGGAGCGAGCCCAGAGGCAGAGGGAGGCGGAATCAATCTCCCGAGGAGCCCTGAGCACGGAGCCAGGGTAGCCCGAGCCTGGATGGGTGCGGCCCCCAAAGGAAGCAAGAACCATGGCTTCCGCTGGGACCGAGCAGGGCCAGCACTGGCCTTTCTCCTTCACTTCCTCTCCTGGGCCTCCGGCGCCCTCTGTGGTCAGTGCTGGCCACAGCCCTCATTTGGGGGATGAGAGGTGAGGTCAGGGTGCGAGTCCCAGGTGGGCCCAAGCCCGGGGAGACTGTTGTAGGCCAGTGTCAGCACCTAACTGCAGTGAGCAGCAGCTTTCGGAGGCCGTTTGGGAGGTGCTGACGCTCCGCGTCCTCCGGGCTCTGGGCACCCGAGACCCAAGGGAGGGACACAGTCGGGGGATTGCTCACCGCCAGTCACAGGCAGGCCCAGGCAGTGGGACTCACACTCCAGTGTCTAGTGAGAGCCTCCTGCCTGTCCACGTGGTCGGGCCCTCGCCGCTGCAGGGTGGGAGGTGAGGGGGCTCGAACCCGGCACCCTCGGGCACCTCGGCCATGGCGGCGGCAGGCTCTGCCGTGACCCTGGGGTGACCTTTCCTCGGGGACCGCAGGAGGTGGGTGATTCTGGAGCATGTGGGAGTCCAGGCATGGGGCCCCCTAACCTCAGAGGAAGGAGCTTGGAGAACACGCACAGAGCGCTGTTAGTTGAGGTGTAATCGGCAACGAGAAGCTTCCTACGTGGAGCTGTATTTAGCATAAGAGGCTTTTCATGGCATTAGCTGCGGGGCCGTGTCTCCTTCCCAGGTGCACATAATGGCCCCCTTTGTATCTGCTGCACAATGACCCCGCCTGGGGCCGCTCCACGTTGGTTCCTACGGCTACAGAGGCTGTTTCTGTGATGAGTCCGGAGGCGGGTCTCTGGGGCTCCTCCGGCTGCTCAGAGGCCGACCCAGGTGATGCCAGTCGCCCGATGCCGCGCATGCCCATCACAGCAGGACCAGCCGGCACCTGGCCCCAAACCAGCCAGAGGCCTCGTCCCACACTGGGAGATGAGCCTGTGCGCACCCGGCGCTGACCGGGTGCCTCTCTGCAGCCTCGCCTGCAAAAGGCAGATGGGAGCTGCCCGGGGGTGTCCCTCGCTCTGGGGCTGGTTCTAACGGATAGTGGTCAGAAAGGAGGTAAACTCGCTGCTGCCGGTGGTAGAGCAGGAACCCAGAGGCTCTGGCCGGAAGGCCCTGCAGGAGGCCGAGGAGCACAGGCCAGGGACGGGGCCTCCCAGAGCAGGGTCCGTAGACAGACCAGGAGTCCAGCTGTGGGCGTGCGGGTGCCAACTGCCGCAGACAGACACCTGCTTGCCAGAGCGCTCCTGCGGAGGAAAAGCCCAGGTGCGGAGACCAGCTGAGAGGGAAATGTCCTTTTCTCTCATTTTACGGGGTGGCATTGATTGATGTGAAACCTTCTTTTTAAGGTTCAATTAAAAGGCATCTTGGTACCCGTGTGGAGGTGCCAGGCTGGCAGGAAGAGATCATTTATCAGACACGGCTGGGGAGAGAAGGGCAGAGAAGCAAGGCGGGGCTGCCAGAGAGGAGCCAAAGGAAGCAGGAAGTACACGGAAGGTTCTAGAAGGGGCTGGAAGATGCTGGAAGGGGTTGAAAAACGGTTCGTGGCCCTTAATTTCAGCTGACTTCACCCCAACTATAATATATCAGGGAGCTTTAGTTAACGGTCGAGCTCAAGTAACCCGTGGAGTCACCCGCCTAGAATAACCTCACTGGGGAAACTGAGGCATCTCTGCCCTTTCCATGACTCCAGTGAAAGCGTCTTTGGATCTCTCACCCCTGCGAGTCCCGGGATGGGGGTGCAGAGTGTGTTCTGGGGGTGACCGTGGGCCCCGTGCAGCTGCCTCTTCACACCTGAAACAGGCTGCAACCTGGTCCTTACTGAATTCTTCCATTCTGTGTGCCAGGGTGCCTGCATCTGAGGAGCCTGTGATCGCTCCTGGGTGCAGACCGGGGCCAGGGGCTCGCTCGCGCCCCACCGGGCTCAGGCTCCCTCTGTCCCCCAGGACCAGCGCAGAACTGACCACCTGCCCTGGTGGGGAGTGAGTGAGCGGGGGGGGAGCAGCGATGCTTCATGAGGTCTCGGCAGGAGAAACGAGGGCAAGTGCCTCCCCGGGGACCACAGCAGAGCTGGCCTTGCCACTGAAGGCACCGTCTCCTTGTTCAGGAACTTCAGAGCAGCTTTTGTGTTTCTTCTCATTTTCACTTCTAAGAACCGGCGGAGCAATAGCCCAGCGGGTAGGGCGTTTGCCTTGCTGCGACCGACCTGGGTTCGATTCCCGGCATCCCATATGGTCCCCGAGCTCTGCCAGGAGTAATTTCTGAGTGAAGAGCCAGGAGTAACCCCCTGAGCATTGCTGGGTGTGACCCCCACAAAAAAAAAAAAAACCAAAAAACTAAGAATGTTTGTCATGGGGCTGGAGCAATAGCCCAGCGGGTAGGGCATTTGCCTTGCACACCCCAATCTGGGTTTGATCCCCAGCATCCCATATGGTCCCCAAGCACCGCCAGGAGTAATTCCTGAGGGCAGAGTCAGGAGTAGGGTTAGGGTTAGGGTTAGGGCCAGAGCCAGGAGTAACCCCCTGAGCATTGCTGGGTGTGACCCAAAAAAAAAAATAAGTTTGTCACGTGGTGCGTGGTTGCTGCTCCGGTGGCCCAGGGATCTTTGCTGGTGCTACCAGGCCAGGCTGGGCAGATGCTCCGTGCCCAGAGGACCCGGCAGCACCTACCCTTGCCCATCAGAGCAGTTGATGTGGGGGATCAAATTCAGATCCTCGGGCACACAGAGCCGCAGCCCAGCCTGTGAGCTCCGCCTTGGGCTCTGGGGCGCTTTTTCCCTTTGTTCTGTCATAAATATTTTTAATACGATCCTTTATTTATTTATTTATTTATTTATTTATTTATTTATTTATTTTGCTTTTTGGGTCACACCCGGCGACGCTCAGTGGTTACTCCTGGCTCTGCGCTCAGGAATTACTCCTGGCGGTGCTCGGAGGACCATATGGGATGCCGGGATCGAACCGGGCCGGCATAAGCCGGCGCGCGTGCAAGGCAGGCGCCCTACCCGCTGGGCTATTGCTCGCCGCCTGATACTTCATTTAAACACCGTAGTTCACAGTTGTTTAGAATACAGGTGCTGCTGTCCATGTGTCCATGCCTCTCCCACCCCAGTGACCTTCCCTCTGCCGCTGCCCATTTCCCACCCCTCGCCTGCCTCCTTAGCCAGCGCACAGTGATTTATTTGATATTCTTTGTGAATTATCCAGAAAACCTCAGTAAAAGAAAATCTGTGAAAATTGTTCTGTCGCACCACGGGGTTGTTGAGTATTTGCCTGGGGGGTCCACGCGCTGTTTTTTTTCTCTCCCACGTTCCATCTATTTGCTGGCTCTACCGGAGTTTAAGTATTGTGGAATGTGGAGGTGTTTGGCTGCACAGACTTTCTGAAGTGTTTCAAAGCAGGCTCCAATGCCTCCAGGTCTGAACTCCGGTCAGACGCATCCGGAGAAACTACCTTGTATGTGACTGAAAACCGTCATCTAATCTCACAGCCAGTGACAGCCACGCTGGAGCTCAGACACACCCTGCCGCGGGCGTGATCAAACCCCCAGCTCCAAAGGCCTTAGAGACCCAGACCCAGCTCAGGGTCACGGGGCACCTCTGCCGACTCTGTTCCCTAACTGGTTTTCATTCTCCCCTTCGGTGGTGGGGGCTCCCAAGCCGGGCCCAAAGCCCCCGAGTCCTTCCCCAACTTTTAGCCTTTGTTTGGGCCCTGTGGCGCTGGGGGCGCTCCTGGGTCACGGCCGTGGCATCCTGGGACCTTCTAGACAGTTACCCCCGCAATGTTTGGGGGCCACGTGTTTCCAGGGATCAGATCTGGGGTGCCTGAGTGCAAGGCCCTGGCCCCAGGCCTGGCCAGCTGCTGGCTACTCCCTAACTCTTCAGACCTCTGGCCTCTGCCCCCGCCAGCCCTCGCCTTCACCCCTGAACCCTGACTCCCACGTCCTTCCTCGTTGCTCTGACGGGCTCACACACTCCGGTTGGGGTGCCTGTACACCGGCTTGCTTGCGGGCCAAGGGTGCTGTTGAGCTGGAGCCCGGCCGGGACGATCCCAGGGATCTGAGGTAGACCCTGACTTGGGGCGATCCCTGGGATCTGAGGTGGACCCTGGCCGGGCGATCCCTGGGATCTGAGGTGGACCCTGGCCGGGCGTCCCTGGGATCTGAGGTGGACCCTGGCCTGGGGCGTCCCTGGGATCTGAGGTGGACCCGGCCCGGGCGATCCCTGGGATCTGAGGTGGACCCGGCCCGGGCGATCCCTGGGATCTGAGGTGGACCCTGGCCTGGGGCGATCCCTGGGATCTGAGGTGGACCCGGCCCGGGCGATCCCTGGGATCTGAGGTGGACCCGGCCCTGGGGCGTCCCTGGGATCTGAGGTGGACCCTGGCCTGGGGCGTCCCTGGGATCTGAGGTGGACCCTGGCCTGGGGCGTCCCTGGGATCTGAGGTGGACCCTGGCCTGGGGCGATCCCTGGGATCTGAGGTGGACCCGCCCCTGGGGCGATCCCTGGGATCTGAGGTGGACCCGGCCCGGGGCGTCCCTGGGATCTGAGGTGGAGCCCGGCCCCGGGGCGATTCCTGGGATCTGAGGTGGACCCGGCCCCGGGCGATCCCTGGGATCTGAGGTGGACCCGGCCCGGGCGATCCCTGGGATCTGAGGTGGACCCGGCCCCGGGCGATCCCTGGGATCTGAGGTGGACCCGGCCCCGGGCGATTCCTGGGATCTGAGGTGGACCCGGCCCGGGCGATCCCTGGGATCTGAGGTGGACCCGGCCCGGGCGATCCCTGGGATCTGAGGTGGACCCTGGCCTGGGGCGATCCCTGGGATCTGAGGTGGAGCCGGCCCCGGGCGATCCCTGGGATCTGAGGTGGACCCTGGCCTGGGGCGATCCCTGGGATCCAGCCCACAGCTCACACCTGCAGAGCAAAGACTCCACCCTGGAGCCATTCGGTCCCGGCACTGGCTTTGTTAGGTGTCAGCCTCACGGTGCTGCCCACTGCCCATCCTTCTAGGTGGACCCTTGCTCCCGGTGGCCCTTCCACTGCATTTCCGGTCCGGGGCCTGAAGCCCGGTGCTGCAGGCTTCTGTGTAGGTGGGAGGGAACACAGAGCCGGTGACTGTGGCTGTCCGTGGCTGCAGTCTGAGTTGAGGAGGCCTCGGGGAGGGCGCAGCTTCGTGAGTGAGAGGGTCTGGTTGGGGTGGGGGACGACAGCCCCCCGTCCTGGGGCTGCAGTAGAGAGAATGCGGGACTCATGAGGGCAGGCGGGTGCCCCCAGCCCCACGCCCAGCGCCCGCAGGCCCGACTCACCTCCCGCCCATTCTCCTGCTCCCCCATGTCTGTCTTGCCTCAGTGCCTTTTCCTGGGCGCCGTGTGCAGAGCAGAAACACATCGTTTTAAGAGGGGCCTGCCCAGTGAGGTGGACCTGGGGCCACTCCCAACCCAGTTGGCGTTTTTGGGGAACCAAGAGACTGCGGGGGTCAGAAGGTCGGGCAGAGGTGCTGAGGGCAGAGGGACGGGTGTGACTCAGCCTCCCACAACGGGCGACAGCGGAGCCGGACGCTGGAGGACAGTCTGGACCTGAGTTGCCTCACGTGACTGGGTTTGGTCTCAGACCCCCTCCTGCTCCTGAAAGCGTCCCGCTCTGCCGAGGCGCTTGGGGACCTGTGTGTGGGGACCTGTGTGTGGGGACCTGCGTGTGGGGCCCTCTGTGTGGGGACCTGTGTGGGGGGGCCCTGTGTGTGGGGCCCTGTGTGGGGGGACCTGTGTGGGGGGGCCCTGTGTGGGGCCCTGTGTGTGGGGACCTGTGTGTGGGGCCCTGTGTGTGGGGACCTGTGTGGGGGGGCCCTGTGTGTGGGGCCCCTGTGTGGGGACCTGTGTGGGGCCCTGTGTGTGGGCCCTGTGTGTGGGGACCTGCGTGTGGGGCCCTGCGTGTGGGGACCTGCGTGTGGGGACCTGTGTGTGGGGCCCCATGTGTGGGGCCCTGTGTGTGGGGACCTGCGTGTGGGGCCCTGCGTGTGGGGACCTGCGTGTGGGGACCTGTGTGTGGGCCCCTGTGTGGGGCCCTGTGTGTGGGGACCTGCGTGTGGGGCCCTGCGTGTGGGGACCTGCGTGTGGGGACCTGTGTGTGGGGACCTGCGTGTGGGGACCTGTGTGTGGCCTGTGTGGGGCCCTGTGTGTGGGGCCCTATTTATTGGCTCTGGCACCCATCATCCATCCATAATCCACCCATCCATCTTCCATCCCTCCACCGTCCACCCACCGCTTACAGTCTGCCCTCTCTGTGCCAGCCCTTACGTTCTTGTCAACCAATGACGTGACTGACAGACTCCAGCTCAGGTCCAACTTTCCCTCTGGAAAGGTCTTGACCTGAGCCCAGCCCTCAGACCCAGGCCCACCTCGCTCCCCCACACCAACCAGGGCCCGAGGTCTGTTCCTGCAGAGATGAGGGGCCCAGCACCTCTCCCCGGGCTACTAGCTTGGACCTGTTGTGTCCATGCAACCTGCAGCCCGTCTGTCCTCTGGTCCAGCAAGAAAAGGTGCTGGGTGCCAGAGTCAAGTGTCTGCACCCGCAAGATGAGGCAGACGGCTCCTTCTCGGGCAGCAAATGCTTTTGTTTGCTTTTCCCGGGCAACGCGGTGTGAGTCCGGCTCTCCGCATCTCGGGCGCCTTCAACGGGGCAGTCAGCTCTGACCAGTCTTTCAACCTGCGCCGAAGACACTGCATGGGCAGGTGGCAGGGCAGGGCAGGGGCGGGGCAGGGAGGGGCAGGGCAGGGCAGGGTAGGGCGGGGCAGGGCAGGGCAGGGCAGGGGCAGCACTGCTGGTTTGGGCAGAGAGAATTCCTGGAAGGCGCTTCCCGGGGCCAGGGGCATTTTATGGTCTCGGGGGGTATGTTTGGGACCCCCACTCCAGCTCTTGGGGACTGTCCAAAGGAGAGGCGGCCCCGTGCCTTGACTGCCATCCCAGAGGGCTCTGCTGGGCACATCCTCCACAGGACGTGCTGGCCACGCTGCGGTCACTCTCCGCTCCTGCTGGACTCAGTCCCCGCGCCCGCCTGTGCCCGGTCTTCGAGCTTCTTTCCCAGGGTCCGGCTGTAATTTCAGCATCTTCCACTGCCGTTCCCCGCGCCGAGGGGCCCTGAACTCCGACTACGGGAATTAATCACTGGCCGTGCTATCACTGTATTGCCACTGTGGGCGTCAAGCACTCTGAAGATTAAAGCATGAGGCTCAGTTAATCATTTAAGGAAAGCCTGAACTCGGGTGGATTAAGCCTAGATGAGAAACCAGGAGATGCGATCTGCAGCCGGTTGTTGGCCCGATGCCCAGCCGCCTCACAGCAGACATCGGTGGGGCACATGGTGGTTCCCACGTTGGCACCATTCGCGGGTGCCAGGACACAGCTCTGATAGAGGCGTGCCAGAGAAGGATGGCCAAGCCCAGAGAGGGCAAGTGCCCGGCCCAGGGTCACACAGCAGCAAGAGATAGAACAGGAATTTGTAGCCAATTTCAAAGGCTATTGTTTTCCTGGGTTGGAGCATCGGCTTATGGGCTCTAGCGGTCAATGCTCTAGAGCTAGAGCTAGCGCATCTAGCTTTCCCAGGCGCGCTTCTCATATCCGTGATGAATTGGTTTGAGGCTGAGAAGCAACCATTTGCAAATGCGTTTAGAGAGAGAATGAAATCCCATGATCTCCACGGGGCTGCCGGCGCTCTCGGAAATTGCCCTGAAGACTGGCGCGGGCTCTGGGTGCGCCGCAGCCCATTAGTTCCGGAATCTACTGATCGTGACGTGCTGGAATGAAGCTGAGTGATGGGTGCCCACCACCAGGAGCCCGCCCCCCAGGAGCCAGATTCGCATCTGACGCGGCTCATCCAGGCTGACTGTGGCCGCAATTACACCAGCCAGGGCTGCTGTGCCGAGAGCCGGGGCCCCTGAGTGGGCTGGGGTTTGAAATCGCAGTGAAGCACCGAGTAATTACAGCTGGCCCAGCTCGGCCTCCTCCCAGCGGGGTCTTCATGCAGGCCACCATCCAGAGCTCACCCCCACAGCATGGCCGGTCCTCAGCAGGGCAGCGTCGTGGGGAGGTCAGCTGGGAGGGGGTGAGCGAGGACTCATATCAAATGACTGTCAACATTTCTGGCGGTTCTTGAATCACAGGGAGGTGGCGGGGCCTGTGTGTGGTCACGTACTTTGTTCAAGACTGGGGAGAACCCCAGAAATCTGGAACCGGACCCAGAGACCTGATACCTCGGGTGATTGTGACCGGAATTGTTGGGACGTGCGATGCTCAGGGCTGACTCCTGGTTCTGCACTCAGGAATCGCTCAGGCAAGCCCCAGGGCCCCGGTTCAGGCGTGTGAAAGGCAAACCCCACCCACTACTCGCTCAGTGAAGGCACTCTCCAAGTCCACAGTCAGTTTGACACCAGACTGCCTGGCTTCACGCTCCTTCAGCATTCCTGACGAGACTGGACAGTGGGACGGTACTGGCCTCGCATGCAGGCATTTGGCCCCAGGGGCCACAGATGGTTCCCCAAACCCTGCCAGGGGGTGATCCAGGAGTAGATCCTGAGCACAGGCGGGTATACACCCCCACATCAAAAGGAAAAAACAGGTAAGTGATGTGAATTTAAAATGATTTTTTTTTTTTTTTTTTGCTTTTTGGGTCCACACCCAGCAATGCTCAGGGGTTTCTCCTGGCTCTGCACTCAGGAATTACTCCTGGCGGTGCTCGGGGGGACCCTATGGGATGCCGGGGATTGAACCCAGGCCAGCATGAGCCAGACGCGTGCAAGGCAAGCGCCCTACCCACTGGGCTATTGCTCCGGCCAATTTAAAATGCTTATGTGGGGCCAGAGTGATAGTACAGCAGGAAGGCATTTGCCTTGCACGCAGCCGGCCCGGGTTTGATCCCTGGCATCCCATAGGGTCCCCGAGCACTGCCAGGAGTAATTCCTGAGTGCAGAGCCAGGAGTAACCCCCTGAGCATTGCCTGGTGTGACCCAAAAAGAAAAAAATAAATAAATAAAACAAATAAAACTGCGCCGGACTCCAGAGTTTTCATCCATTCCCTGCCGGCTCCGGAGGTAGAGGGAACTTCGTTTCCTGGTATGGTTGGGGACCCAGCGGCTCCCCGACATTCCCCAGCACAGACGCTTTCCCCAGCGTTTACAAAATGCATGGACACAAGCCCATCGCCACGGCTGACCTGTTCCAGGGGAGAAAGCGAAGGTCTGAGGCCCGGGACTCTGGGGAGACGGAAACCAGGGCTGGAGACAGGACAGAGGAGGACACGGCCTTGCACAAGCCCACCTGGGCTCAATCCCCTCGGCCGGCCCCCCACAGGGTCCCTGAGCACCACCGGCTCAAATTGCAATTCTTGCCCCCCACCCCTTCCTCATCAGATGTTCGCTCCTAGCCCGCAGGCCCTGCAGAGGCCAGGGAGGGCCGACTCAGAACACGAGGCCGCAGTATTTCTCAGGATTGCTTTTAAAAGCCATCTGTGTTGATTTCCTGTGCCCTCTGCTGATATTTCTAGTCTAGCGGTTTTATTAAATGGAATGGACCAGATGCTCCAAGGATTATATCACCCTCGCGGCCCGGTGACTCGGACAGCCTCTGGCTTTAATCAGTTTCCCGACTGCTGCAGGCCGAGAGATTTCATGACCTCATGCACCCAGAGGTTTCTGCCGCAGGAATACATACTGGCGCAGCTGCAGGAGCCCAAGCTGGAATAAAGACTACACTTCCCAGCTTCCCTTGCGTGAGACAGCCACGTGACCAGTTCTGGCCAATTGGAAGCCCTTGAAGTGTCAACAGAGCAGCGTCAAGGTGTTGCCTGGAGGTCTGTTTTAAGGCACTAGCCCTGCCCCAGCTTCCTCCCTTATCTCTTCCTCCAAGCTGTCATCTGCAGTTGACACCCCGGCTCCGAGTTCCGAGTTCCGAGTTCTGGGTGGACATGCGTGAATGCAGAGAGGAGCTGGCAGGCATTTAGCCCCATTCCTTAAAGCGGACCAAACTGCCCCGCCCCATCTCTGCTATTCGGGGTCT
Organism: Cryptotis parvus; assembly: GCA_021461705.1. NCBI lineage: Eukaryota > Metazoa > Chordata > Mammalia > Eulipotyphla > Soricidae > Cryptotis > Cryptotis parvus. The sequence goes on from JAJIBD010006160.1 coordinate 44,566, forward strand.
CCGTTGTTCTGGGTCTCTCTCTGCTATTCAGGGTCTCTTGTTCGGGTCTCTGCAATTCAGGGTTTCTGCTATTCGGGGTTTCTCTCTCTTTTTTTTTGTTTGTTTTTTTGGGTCACACCCGGCGATGCTCAGGGGCTTCTCCTGGCTCTGCACTCAGGAATTACTCCTGGCGGTGCTCGAGGGACCATATGGGATGCCGGGATCGAACCCAGGTCCAGCCATATGTGAGGCAAATGTCCTACACGCTGGTCTATAGCTTGGCCCCATTTGGCAACGTTTGGAGACATTGTCTGTGTCTTGACCCAGGAGTGCAGTGCGTGTGCTCTCTGGCAGTGCTTGTGCTCTCGGTCAGTGTGTGTGCTCTCTGTCAGTGCGTGTGCTCTCGGTCAGTGCGTGTGCTCTCGGTCAGTGCGTGTGCTCTCTGTCAGTGCGTGTGCTCTCTGGCAGTGCGTGTGCTCTCGGTCAGTGTGTGTGCTCTCTGTCAGAGCGTGTGCTCTCTGTCAGTGCGTGTGCTCTCTGTCAGTGCGTGTGCTCTCGGTCAGTGCCTGTGCTCTCTGTCAGTGCGTGTGCTCTCTGTCAGTGCGTGTGCTCTCGGTCAGTGCCTGTGCTCTCTGTCAGTGTGTGTGCTCTCTGGCAGTGCGTGTGCTCTCTGTCAGTGTGTGTGCTCTCTGTCAGTGCGTGTGCTCTCTGTCAGTGCGTGTGCTCTCTGTCAGTGCGTGTGCTCTCTGGCAGTCGCGTGTGCTCTCTGTCAGTGCGTGTGCTCTCTGTCAGTGCGTGTGCTCTCTGTCAGTGCGTGTGCTCTCTGTCAGTCGCGTGTGCTCTCTGTCAGTGCGTGTGCTCTCGGTCAGTGCGTGTGCTCTCGGTCAGTGCGTGTGCTCTCTGTCAGTGCGTGTGCTCTGGTCAGTGCCTGTGCTCTCTGTCAGTGTGTGTGCTCTCTGGCAGTGCGTGTGCTCTCTGTCAGTGTGTGTGCTCTCTGTCAGTGCGTGTGCTCTCTGTCAGTGCGTGTGCTCTCTGGCAGTGCGTGTGCTCTCTGTCAGTGCGTGTGCTCTCTGTCAGTGCGTGTGCTCTCTGTCAGTGCCTGTGCTCTCTGTCAGTGCGTGTGCTCTCTGTCAGTGCGTGTGCTCTCTGTCAGTGCCTGTGCTCTCTGTCAGTGCGTGTGCTCTCTGTCAGTGCGTGTGCTCTCTGTCAGTGCGTGTGCTCTCGGTCAGTGCGTGTGCTCTCTATCAGTGCGTGTGCTCTCTGTCAGTGTGTGTGCTCTGTCAGCCAGGGCCCCGCGCTGTGTCTACACGGCTCTAGACCCAGGGCTCCAGGCGCTGTGTCTGCACACGGCTCTAGACCAGGGCTCCGGCGCTGTGTCTGCACTGCTCTAGACCAGGGCTCCGGCGCTGTGTCTGCACGGCTCTAGACCAGGGCTCCGGCGCTGTGTCTGCACACGGCTCTAGACCAGGGTTCGGCGCTGTGTCTGCACACTGCTCTAGACCAGGGTTCCGGTGCTGTGTCTGCACATGGCTCTGAACCACGGTGCCAGTGGTGTCTGCACACGGCTCTAGACCAGGGCTCTGGCGCTGTGTCTGCACACTGCTCTAGACCACGGCGCCAGTGGTGTCTGCACATGGCTCTAGACCAGGGCTCTGGCGCTGTGTCTGCACACGGCTCTAGACCACGGCGCCAGTGGTGTCTGCACACGGCTCTAGACCAGGGTTCCGGCACTGTGTCTGCACCACGGCTCTAGACCAGGGCTTTGGTGCTGTGTCTGCACACGGCTCTAGACCAGGGCTCCCGGCGCTGTGTCTGCACACGGCTCTAGACCAGGGCTTTGGTGCTGTGTCTGCACACGGCACTAGACCAGGGCTCCGGCGCTGTGTCTGCACACGGCTCTAGACCAGGGCTTTGGTGCTGTGTCTGCACACGGCTCTAGGCCAGGACTCTGGCGCTGTGTCTGCACTCGGCTCCTGAAGGCAGAGGCCCTGTGGGAAAGGTCTGGGTCTGGGCTTTGAACTCACCAGAGCACACCTGCCAGCCTGCCGGAGAGCCAGATTTAAGCCAGCGGGTCTCAGTGAAGTGCAGTGCTGGCCGGCTCCGAGAGGTAAAGGCAGGGCCGGTCACTGCCCCACACCCCTGCTTCCCCCTCGGCTCTGCAGTCCAGCAGCTTCTCTGTGGAAGGCTGACTGGCACCTCCTCCCTGCCTCCACCCCCAGCTTCCTCCTTTGTGGAAGGAGGGGAGAAGGGAGATCCCACATTTGGGGTCCAGCCGGGCACCTCTCCGCACGTGCCAGCCGGTCCGCTCAGCCTGGAGCACTGTGGGTGCCAGCGCGGGTCCCGCTGTCCAGGGAGAGCTGGTGCTCGTGGGAAGGGCGGGAACGCGGGGGAGAGATTCAGGAGGCTGAACAGGGCCGGGGGAGTCTCGAGCAAGGGGGCTTGTTTACTAACCGGCACAGAAAGAGCCGTGGTCAGCACCCTGCTGGGAGGGAACTGCTACGGTAGCCAAGGCGCATCCAGGAGCAGCTAAAGATCCATCCTTTAGGCCTGCGGCCTCCCTGTCCTTGGAGAAACTCAAGTGCGGCTGCCACAGAGACTAAAAGCTGTCAGAACCTGGGCGGCGCCCCGAGGAGCATCTGCACCTTGAGGGCTCCACAGGCGCCGCTCAGAGCACAGAGCCCGATGTCGCCCAGAAGTCCTGCCAGGCGTGGCCCCAAGACTTACAACAACGGGAAAAGCCCAAGGTAGGAGGTGAAACTGGATGCGTGGCCATTCACGGGCCGGGTGCCCTCCTGGTCCTGGGGTCCATCCCGCCTCTGGCCCTGGGGTCCGCCTTCCTCTTCTTTGCCTCAGTTTACACAAGAGGCAACACAGGTCCAGTAAACCTGCCCCCGCCCCCATGCAGGGTCTTGCAGCCTCAGCGACCCAGAGCCGCCCCCCTACCGGGGCAGCACCAAGGGGCTCTGTGCCCCCTTTCCTGCGGCCCGTGGGAGGAATGGCTGGATTCCTTAGCCCAGGGAGCTCCAGCCTGAGTCCCTTATCGATGCCTGAAACAGAGGAGTGAGTATTTTTGTTGCACCGTCAGGCCCAGTCGTTTTCTCTTCTAGGCCATTTGATGCTCCGTCTTTGGGGCCATCGTCCCTGGAGTCAGAGATGAAAGGGGTCCCCTGAGGCCACTTGACCAGCAGGGGACACTAGCTTAATCTTCTCCAAAGCCTTCAAAGGACACTGACTCCCACCTTGGCCATCGATCCCCCTGGCCAAAAATAAAATGAAATAAGAAAACTGGCTCCCCTTGAATTGCAGCTCCCACAGGGCAGCTAATGGTGCAGGAAGTTATTCCTGCCAGTGACCCCAGTGACCCCCAGGATGTCCACGGGGTGGGGCTGCCAGGGGAGGCCCAGCCCTAAATGTGACCACAGGAAGTAGAAGGGCTTCTATTTTACTTTCAATTAAACTGTAATGGCATAATAATGTTTGAAGTTTGACTATTCACCTGATCTGAATATTATGAGCCTTTTGAATGTAAAGTTCAGGAAGGGGGTGCAGGCGTGGTGGGGGAATTTGCTCTGCCTGTGACTGTCCCTGGCTCAATCCCCAGCACCCCACAGGGTCTCCTGAGCTCTAGCAGTAGCAATCCCTGTGCACAGAGCCCTGAACACTTGCCGGGCGCCCCAAAACAAACCAACCAAAAGAGTATTCAGAAAGCAGTTTGGGAGCTGGGGAGATGGACAGGGCTGTCTGCTGGCCTCGCGACAGCCCTCGTTTGATCCTGACACTGCAGAGTCCCCAAGGGCCCCTCAAGTACTGGCCAGCGCGCCATGTAGGCCTTGAGCACCACCAGGTGGCCCCAGGGGTCCCCACCGCAGGGTCCAAGTAGCCCTTAGGGTAGCTTTAGGACTGGGATTGGCTGAGATTCTTGGGGTCCCCAGGGCCTCCTGAACGCCACTAGGGAGGACCCCACAGTGACCCTCTGCCACGCCTGTCTGAGAGGCCATGTTGGAAGGATACAGGCAAGGCAGCCTTAGCAGGGTGGGCCATACCGGGGCTCCAGGGACAAGTGCCCCCAAATGGCCCCTCTGGGAACTTGCCTGAAGGGAGAGGAAGAACCCCTGCCTCAGTTGCCTCATCTGTGCAATGGGAGGCGACAGTCTCTGCCGGGAGGGGCTTCCAGGACTCTGGGCTCCGTAAGCACCCATGAGCCTGGTGCACCCCAGAGTCTCACACACCGCTGCGGGGAGGGCGACCGGAGGGGAAAGTGGGGCGGGTGACCAGTAAGGACAGAGAAGCCCTTGGTGCAGCGAAGGGGGCAGGTGTGTGGGCAGAGGGAACAGCACCACGAGTGCTCTGAGGCTGGGGATCAGGCTGGCTCTCGGCCAACAGGAAGTGACGCGGGCAGCAGCGGGCAGCGGAGAAGGCGAGAGTAAGGCTATGCCCGGCCCTGCAGGCCCTTGACCCGCCTTTTGCTTGGAGCAAAAGTCTGTCTTTGGAAGGGGGCCGAGCACCGGGGCCCCGCCTCGGGTGGCAGAAAGCAAGAAGCGAGGGAGGGCTAAGGCTTTGAACCGGGATTACCAAGCCTTGTGATCAAGCTGCCAAATCGGCTGGGCTGGGCTTGGGGCTCAGGCGTCAGCAGGGGGTTCATTAAATATAGATTCTTGGGTGAGCAGGAACCCAGAGGATTAGAGCAAACAGTCTGTTGGCGTCTGTCACCTGGCACAAAAAGTTCCTCAGCAGAAAAGCCAAAGGGGCCAGGACCGGCCCTCAGCGACTGGCCCTCACGGCTGGCCAGCCCTCACGGGGGTCACATCTGTCCCTGCAGCCACGTCCTCACCTGCGGCCCCGGCTCCCCATCCACACTCTGTCCTTCTGTCCACAGCTTCCTGCCGCCTGATGCTCAGCCCTCCCTCCTGCCTGACTCTTCCTTCCCTTCCTTCCACCTATCATCCATCCATCTACCCACCATCCACCACCCGCCGTCTATCCACCATCCACCATCCACCCACCATCGATCAACCATCCTAACATCCACCCACCTCCACCCCATCCATCATCCATCATCCACCCACCCACCCATCCATCCATCCATCCATCCATCCGTCTGTCCGTCTGTTTGTCCATCCATCCATCCATCCATCCATCCATCCATCCATCCATCCATCCATCCATCCATCCATCCATCCATCCATCCATCCATCCGTCTGTCCGTCCGTTTGTCCATCCATCCATTCATCCATCCATCCATCCATCCATCCATCCATCCATCCATCCATCCATCCATCCGTCCGTCCGTCCGTCCATCCCATTGGACAGCTGAGCCCAGTGGCCAAGTCCCCTTCGGTCTACTGTCCACCAGCCCATCTCTCCTCTCACCCATCAATTCATCACCCCACCATGATGTCCATTTTGTTCCTTTTCTCCATTCCATCCCTTGCCTGTTCCCTACAGCCTCTCTTCTGATTGAAGCAGGCCCCTATTTTCCATCCTCACAGAAATCACCCATCTCTTGTGCCCCCAACCGGGCGGGTTTGCTCACGTGTCTGTAACCCCCCAGCCTGTTTCACCGTCTCCTGGGGTCTCCGTCCCCCAGCCCTGTCATCGGCTCCTCTTCCTTCCCACACAAAATTCGGGTCTTCATATAAGACAAGTGAACAAAGAAATAAAAAAATGGGAAAAGCCATTGGGGCCAGCGCTCGCAGGAAGAGGAAAGCGGGCGGTGCCCTGAGCTGCTCAGCCCCTTGTGGACTGATGTGCCGTCACCGGGCTCACCACAGGATGTCTGGTCTTAGTGGCAAAATGAGGCCTTCTCTGCCAACGCTGCCAAGCTGCAGCGTGCCCGAGGTCTGTGCAGGAGGCAGCAGGCGCGTCCGAGGGTCCTGCCAGCCCCTGGATCTCTCTCTGCCACGAGGCCCCGGCTTTGAGGGAGGAAACGCGAGAGGAGGAAGGTTTCGACACAACAGAGCACACAGGCTGCCTGCCCTCCTCCTGCCCCCAGCTGCTCCCCTCGGGGCCCCAGCCTCAGTTTCCCCTCCATGGAGTGGGGCTGAGACTCTGTGAGGGCTCAGGAGACCCTGCAGGGCAGCCGAGCAGGCCTCAGTTTCCCCTCCATGAAGTGGGGCTGAGGCTCTGTGAGGGCTCAGGAGACCCTGCAGGGCAGCCGAGCAGGCCTCAGTTTCCCCCTCCATGAAGTGGGGCTGAGACTCTGTGAGGGCTCAGGGAGACCCCGCAGGGCAGCCGAGCAGGCCTCAGTTTCCCCTCCATGAAGTGGGGCTGAGACTCTGTGAGGGCTCAGGAGACCCCCAGGGCAGCCGAGAAAGGACTAGGGCTCACCCATGCGTCTCCTGACCCCCAGGAGGCCGCCAGGCCGGACATGAACTTGATGTGGGCGAGGATATCCAGTCACCAGCCCCCGGCTCTCTCCCCAGAAAGGGAACGTGGCCGTGGCTTCACGGACACAGCGCAGGCCGCGGGTGGCGCCCCTGCAGGGTGGCTGAGCCGGCTGGGGCGGGGGGCTCACACTCAGGTTTGCAGGACAGCATGAGACCCGCTGAGCCACACACGCTGCTCTGGGGAAGGGCCCAGGGCCGGGAAGGAGCACACGGGCCTTGGCGGGAGGGCGGGGCCCAGGCGGCCAAGCCGAGTTGTTCTCTTGTGGGTTTTGGTGTTTGGTCCACACCGGCGATGCTCAGGGGTCACTCAGGAATTACTCCTGGCAGTGCTTCGGGGGACCGTATGGGATGCGGGATCGAACCCGGGTCAGTTGCGGGCAAGGCAAACGCCTTCTCCGCTCTGCTGTCACCCGCCCCCAAGCCTGAGCCTTATCCCTGTGCTGGCCTCTGGCTTCCTCCTGTAAGCAGAAACTGGACAGGGCCAGCAAGGCCAGCACTTGAGCCCTCTGTGTTTCTAAAGGACACACTCCCTGGTGGGCGTGGGAGGGTCGCTGGGTGCAGCCCCCACAGCAGAGGTGGGTGGGAGGGTGCTTGGGGGGTGTCCATTGCAGGGGGTACAGGGTGCTGGGGAGGCGCCCATAGCTGGGGTCGGGGGCTATGGGCAGAAGGTGGGCCACTCCTGGAGAGCAGGGAGGAATCACAGCATTTGGGGGGGCAGGGCTAAGGGGGCTTGGAGCAGGCGGGGTCCTGTTAGTGTGCTCTGGGCCCTAGGCGCTCCGCAGCCACACTGATCCTCGGTGCAGACAGGGGAGGGGTGCAGCTTCCTAACGCACTGACAAAAGAGGAAACTGAGGTACAGGCAGAGGACAAGACCTCGTGTGCGGCGGGCAGCGTGGCTGACCTCGCCCCAAAGGCCAGGGAAGAGGCCGTGACACACCCATGACGTCCCCAAGGGGCGCTCCTATTCCCCAGCAAGGAAGGAAGGTTCTAGAACCAGGCGAGGGCGGCCAGCAGGCTGGGACTGAGCTGAGGCGGGAGAGCTGCAGGACAGCTGGTCTACGGGACCCAGGCGCTGCGGCTGTCCGGTCCACCGGCATGTCTGTCCCCCGCACCACGCCCGAGCTCAGCGCCCACTTCTCGGCCTTGAGGCCAACAGGCTGCAGCCCGGGGCCCGAGGCACAGGAGGGCAGCCTCGCTCGAGTTGCCGGTGAGGGCGCTCCTGTGGGCCCCCTGTGCAGCGAGTGGCAGCACCGTCCGTGCGCCCGCTGCCCTTAGGTGGACATGCTCGTGGGTGGGGCGAGGGCCGAGGCCGGGCCAAACAAAAGCCCACTCTGTGCCCAGCCCCAGGCGACTCCCAGTTCCGCCCACGGTTCCCAGAGCCCCCTCGCGGTGTGGCCCCAAAGCCCAGCCAGAAAAGGGTTTGCGCCAGGCAGTGGCTGGCGGCAGGAGGGCGGAGGCCGGGTCCCTTCAGCTGACCTGCTCTGTGACTCACTGCCTGACCTCCGTTCCCCATCATGACACGGGCTTCAGAGGGGGTGTCTGGGATGGGGGATCGGTGGGAAAGAGATGCCCCCTTCCCGGAGCCCCCGAGGCGCGCGGAAGCCGGTGCCCAACTTGGCAAGGAGGTTCCTGCAGGGCCGCGCAGCTCCTCGCCGGCTCCGCCACCCCCAGCCTGCCGGAGGGGCAGCGCCTGCCAGCCCCGCTCCAAACATGGACGAAGCAGCAGCCGCGGGCCCCCGGCGGCCCCGGAGCCGGCACCCCTCTGCGAGGGGACCGCCCCAGCCTTCGAGGAAGTGCTCATTATCCACAGTGGCCGCCCCTCCCGGCCACGTCTCCGGCCAGCGGGTGCCCCCTCCTCCCGCCGGCTGCTGTGGGTGGTAGCTCCAGAGCCAGCTGTGACTGGCCTGTCCTCCCACCGGGCACACACCCTGTCCCCACCACGCGTCGGGACCCAGAAGTAAGGAGCCCCTAGCCCTGAACACGGCGGAAATGTCTCTTCGCTGCTGCCGGCCGGTCCGCCGGACAGTCCTGCCCGCTCTGGGCTTCCTGCTTCTGCTTCTCAAGCTGCTGCTGCCAGAAGTTTCCGGAAGCAGGCAGCGGAGCCCCAGGTAAGTGTGGTGAGGTGCTGGAGGGGGCAGTGTCTGTCTCTGCTGGTCTGGACAGACTCACCTTCCGCAGAGCTGGGGTGGCGGTCACTCCGAGGCCAGGCGTGAAGGTAGCGAGTGGGGCCTTATGGTCTGCTTCCGCCGCCAGCACACTCGGGGTCTCGTCTGGACAATCGAGAGGCAAGTGGGCGCGTGGACTGCTCAGTCAGGAAGCATGGAGCAGAGCCCTGGCTGGGCCCTGTGGGGAGCTGGGAGCAGCAGCTGTCTGGGGTGGGGGCTGCAGCGTCCCGAGGCAGCGGGGCAAAGGGCTGAGGGTGCTGGGCCAACGGGGCGCGTGCCGGCGGAGCGATAGCACAGCGATTGCACCTAGTGGCTGCGGAGCTCGCCAGGAGTGATTCCTGAGCACAGAGCCAGGAGTAAGGATTCCTGAGCACAGAGCCAGGAGTACTGGCTGAGCACTGCCCCAGTGCCCCCTCCTGCTCCAGCCAGCACTGGGTCTGAAGCCAGACTCCTCTACTGTGTGACTTCAGGCAAGTTGCTTGGCTTCTCTGGCGCTGGTGCCTGCAAAGCGCCCGGTGCCCCCAGCGGTCGCTGTTTGGGCCGTGCGGGTACAGATGTCCTTGTCCCGCCTTGAGGACGTGCATTATGCCCACGAGGGTGGCCAAACGCCAAGGACAGAAGCAAAGCAGGGAGGGGCTCGGCAGGGGGCTGTGGGGCCGCACCAGGAGCACAGGCAGGGTTCTGGGGGAGGGGGCGTCCACTGCTCAGCCCACACACCCTAACCGCCTCCAGACGCCAGAGCCACGGCCCGGCGCTCGGTGCAGAGGCCGCACACCCTGGGATCACGTCTGCGGGTGTGGGCGCCTTGGTAGGGCTTAGTTCTGGCTCCTGCGGAGCCTCATGGGGGAGTCCCTCATTCCACGGGGGCCCAGAGCAACTTTACAGGTGAATCACGGCCCGTGGGGCCCGGAGAACATGTGCGGATCTGACACGCAGGAGCTTTCCAGGCTTAAGGGCTTTTAGCCTGGACCTTTGAAGGGGAATAGGATGTAGGGGGGGGTAAGGTGAGGGGAGAGGCGGGGGTGTTTAATGGCCCCAGGCCTGGTGAGGTCTGTCCAAGTGCAGAGAAGCTGATCTCAGCTCCCGGGACTCACGCTGCCGGCCATGTGTGCTCGCGTGGAGACACTGAGGAAAGGGGCTGGTGCGGGGAGGACGGTCGTGGGACGGAGGACAGTCCCCGAGGGCTTCCTGGAGGAATGGAGACCCTGGCATTTGGTAGCAATAAAGAACTAGGAGAGGGCTGGAGTGATAGCACAGCAGGGAGGCGCGTTTGCCTTGCACGCAGACCCCGGGTCAATCTCCCGCACCCCACGTGGTCCCCCAAGCTCCCCAGGAGTAATTCCTGAGGATAGAGCCAGGAGCAGCCCTGGGCATCACTGGACCACTGGGTATGGCCCAAAACTCCCCAAAAAAGTTGGGAGAGAAAACCGCTCAGGAGGGAGGGCTGAGGGGTCCTCTTCGGGGCTCCGGTGCCCTCTCCAGGCAGGGAGACGGGCACGGGACGGCAGGTCGGGCTGAACACACAGCAGAGCGTTAAGTTCAGCCGCGCAATTATTCACAGCACATTGGCCACTTCCAGCTGCCGGCACAGTCTGGGTGTGGCCTGGGAGCCGCCCTGGACAACGGCTGTGGACCTGGCTCTGGGCAGGGAAACTGCAGGGCAGGGTGGGGGGGAAGGTCTGTCTGCCCCCAATGCCCAGCACTGCCCCCAATGCTAGACCACGCCCCCAGGTGCTCAGCCACGCCCCCCAGGTGCTCAGCCACGCCCCATATACTCTGCCCCGCCCCAGGTGCTCAGCCCTGCCCCCAGGTGCTCAGCCACGCCCCAGGTGCTCAGCCACGCCCCATATACTCTGCCCCGCCCCAGGTGCTCAGCCACGCCTCATATGCTCTGCCCCGCCCCCAGGTGCTCAGCCACGCCCCCAGGTGCTCAGCCACGCCCCATATGCTCTGCCCCGCCCCGAGTCCAGCCTTGCCCCATGCTCCCATGCAGGAGCTTGGTGCTCCAGGGACCTCAGCCCAGAGCTGGGGGCCTTGAGCCCCCATATGAGGAAGTCAGGGCTGCAGTGGGGGGCGGCCGTCCCTCCGGCCTGGACAGGTGAAGTGGGTCGCCTGGCTCTTGGACAAGAGATGGCTTGTTCTGGGCGACACACCTGTCAGTGCTCAGGGTATGTTGGCCATGTGCAAGGCCGGCGCCTCCCGCGGTTGCCTTGTTCCGCCCGCAGAGGGATCGTCGGGAAGCACCGGGCGGATCGCTGGGTTCCTCCCGACAGCACCGTGACCGGGCTCTGCAGAGCCCTGAGGCGCTCTCATCCTTGCTCAGTGCTCGAGCTCGAGCGGACACCAGTAACATCTCCATATGTCCTGTCTCATGAGCACGCGGACTTAATCGGGGCTTTCTCAGGGTGCCCAAGCCCCTCGGGCCGGAACCCCACATGGCTGCCAAGGCTGCCTGACCCTGGGGAAGGGTCTGTTCCCGTCCTGCGTGGGGCGTCCGTGCACCGGCCAGCCTGGGTCCACGCAGTACCCCAGAACTCGTGCTGAAGAGCAGGCGTGGAAGAAGACAGTGAAGCCGAGCTAGGAGGAAGCCCGTGGAGGGGCTGGTGGGTGGGTAAGGCTCTGGACAGGCTCTGCAGTAGGGGCTGTCCCCTGTGGCGGCCGCGGCCCGGGGTGTCCCCCTAAGAGAGTTCCCTGGGCCGGCACCAGAGCCCCGTGGGAGGCCCCAGCCGAGGAGTCTGTGGCGGCGTTCCCAGGTCAGCCTCCGCGGAGTCTGGCAGCCTTCCCGCACTGGCCGATGTCTGGTGGGTTTGTTGGGCTGGCGGCCAGGCCTCAGGAACATTCCGGAGAAGGATGCAGTCTTCCCAGGGCTGGGCGGCAGCTGCTTTCTCCTTTCATGGCGAGGCTTCCAGGGCGGGAAGGAGGATGTTTACAGTGAGGAAAGGCCGGGCTCTGTGGGAGTGCCTTTCCGGGAAGCCCTTAGACCCTCTTTTCTTAATGGCATTTTATTCCTCTGAGTGAGCTGCTCTACTGAGACAGCAGAGGAGCCACGTAAAAGCCGCTAAGGGCCTGGCCAGTGCACCTGCTGCTGCCTGGCCACTGCTGGACGCCACCCCCAGAGGTCTGAGCCCTGCCGGAGCTGGGCGTGGGCGACCTCCTGCAGTTCGTGGCTTTTCCACGGCCGGGAACAGCAGCTCTGTGGCTCTTTCAGCAAGTGCCCAAAGACTGGGTCCCCTGCCAAGGCGGCGTGCAGGCCCAGGCCTGGTGACCAGGTTTATGTCCCGAGCCCTGGGGCCGTGTGCCCCAGTGGAACCAAGTCAGACTGCAGCAGCCACCCCGCAGGAGTTCTCTTCACACAGTGCTCCCCAGGGCCTGCAGTGGCGGAGCCCAGAGCTGGCCGCAGTGTGAGAAGCAGCTCTGTGAGCTGGGAGGGCCTGGGCTGTGGACACAGCGAGGTTGGGGCCACCGCTGCACCCCTCGTTGGGGAGAGAAAGAAGGCACTATGGTGGCACTGGGGTCCTCATAGGTATGGCCAGACGGTGGGGGACACCCCCTGTGATGTGGGGTCTGGCCTGTCCTTGGTCCTCTGTCCACCGAGTTTGCACTCTGGGCTCAGGGCTGCTGCAGGACAGCTCAGAGCCTTGAGCCCTGTGGCGGGGAGGCCTCCAGGGCCATTTCTTTGTAATTATTTCTGACCCGCTCATTTATTTGTAATTATGTCTGTCCTGTCTCGGGCCCAGGAAGCCCCTGAAACCTGGAGCCCAAACACTTGCTCTGTGACATGGGCCTTTGTGGCGAGCCCTCCCTCCCCGGGCTCTGCGGGGAGCCCTGGCCTCCTCCCCCGGGCTCTGCGGGGGGGCCCTTTTCCTTTCCATTTCCCTCTGACAGATTAAATGACCTAAATAGGAGAAACAATTCTCCAGCGCGGCTGGAGACAGCTCAGCGGTCTGCGGGACCCCGGGTCCATCAGGACACCTCAGCCCTGAGCAGAGAGCAACGCTGAGCACCAGGCCAGGGTGTGGCCAGAAACCCCCAAAACGGAATTTTTCTGGGTGAAATCGGGGGAGGGGGCCCACACTGCCCCCCCCCTTCCAACGCTGCGCTCTCCCCACAGGGTCAGCTTAGCCCCAGGCGGGGACACTGGCCCTGCGGTCCCAGTGGGCCGAGCCCGGAGGCCGGGCGCCACCTGCAGGGCGCTGAGCGCAGTGCACGCAGCCGCGGCTTCAGCCCGGGCCTTCCTGCGTTCAACTCCCGGTGGCACAGCTGGGACCTCACTCGGGCGTGCTGGGCAGTCTGGGCGGTGGTGGGGTCCTGTCCCCGCCGGGCACCCGCTGTCCCACTCTGCCTGTGACCTGAAAGCGCCGCTGGAACCCCGCTGAGTCGCCTCCGCCTCCCACGGGCTCTGCCCAGGGCCACCTGGGTCCTGGCCACTCCTCGGGGCACGTGCGTGGTGGCCGCACACAGCTCCGGGTGACCACACGCAGACACACACACCCGTGTGTGCGCGTCACGGGTGCGGCAGGCACACAGGCACACGCAGACCTGCTCGCTCCTGTCCCGGGCAGCCCAGAGGCACGAACCCCGCCAGGCTGTGCCGGGCTGGGCCTTGGAGCCGCCCCTGCTGCGGTCACGCGAGGCCGCCGAGCTGGGCACTGACCCACAGCGCTGCCGTGTGCCCTGTGCCCGCAGGCCGAGCCTCACGCCGACCGCTGCCCGCCGCCCCCGCAGTCCCTGCCCCCTGGTGCCTGCAACGCCGAGAGATGTCGGGCGGACGCCGGGTGCCCCCGCTGCAGCGCTGCTGCTACAACGGCTGCGTCTACGCGTGCCTGGACACCGTGCCGCCGCCCCAGGTAGGGCCGGGCCCCAGGGTGGGCGGTCTGGACAGGCCCAGCGGACCTTGGTGCCCACCTCAGTGAGCCACCTGGGCCCAGGGGCACTGGATGTCCCCAGCCGCGGGGGCTCCTGTCTCTGGCCCCGGGTCTCTCCCGTCTCTGCAGCCGCCGGGTCTCTCCCATCTCTGCAGCCTCTACTGCCTCTGAGACCAGGGTTGGGTGATTTTCCCTCCCGCTAGAGAAGAGCTGGGGAGACTGGGGAATTTCTCACTAAAAAAACCGTATTTTTTCCCCAAATGCTGGAGCTGGGGCCGACCCGCCGTCACTGAGTGCTCAGAGGCCTGGGGATCCCCTGTTAGCCTTAAGGCTTGCTCCGGGCTTAGGGTCACGCCGGTCTGTGCCCAGGGACACGCGGTGCCAGAGCCGGGCCTGTCCCCCCACCCGCAGCACAGGCTTAGCCGTGGCCCAGCCCCCCAGCCCTGCGCTTGAGCTGGACTCACGGAAGCTCAGAGAAGCTGAGCCACTGGCCGTGGCCACAGGCAGCAGCTGGAGTCTCCACGTGCGGGAAGTGACCGTTCCCTTGGCCGCAGTGCAGGGGCACTTCTGGGTCCCAGAGCCCCACGGTCACTCCCCGCTTTGTCCAGAGAGGGAAGCGCCCCCATAAATAACACCATCCGCTCCAGCTGTGGGGCCCGCCCTGCTCACACTGACCTGGGAGTCCACCCTCCCATCTCGGACTCTCGGCAGACAACCTGCAGTCACCGTGTGTCCAGGGGCCGGGAGGACAGGGACGGGGTGGATGGGGACGGGGGTGGACAGGATGGGAGTGGTCGGGGACACGAGACGTGCTCGGTCCCTCTCGGTCAATCGGGAAGCTTGTCGTGGCTGTACTTTACGGGGGACGAAACGGAGCTGAATCAAGACCCCCGCCCCCCATCCGCAGTTTTCGGGAACGCCCCGCCCAGCCCTGAGCGGCAAACACACGCCATCAGCCCCTTTCCGGGGTGTCCTCCAAGGCGGCCCCTGTGCAGGCCTGGGGCCCTGGTCCGAGGGAGGGTCCTGAGTTGCCGGAGACCCGGCCACGTTTCCCTGCTCGCCTCCGGCTCCTGCCTTTGATCAACACGAAGGAGCTCGGGCTGGTGACGTGGAATGGGAATGTTCCCGAGTGGGCAGAGGTGGGGGTGCAGAGTGACCCCAGCAGAGCCAGGGCTGACCCTGGGCACTGTCCCCTCAGCACACCCAGGGCTGACCCGGGCACTGTCCCCCAACACAGCCAGGGCTGACCAGGGCACTGTCCCCCAGCACAACCAGGGCTGACCCGGGCACTGTCCCCCAGCACAGCCAGGGCTGACCAGGGCACTGTCCCCCCAGCACAACCAGGGCTGACCCGGCACTGTCCCCCCAGAACAACCAGGGCTGACCCGGGCACTGTCCCCCCAGCACAACCAGGGCTGACCCGGCACTGTCCCCCAGAACAACCAGGGCTGACCGGGTACTATCCCAGCAGAACAACCAGGGCTGACCCTGGGCACTATCCCCCAGCACAGCCAGGGCTGACCCGGGCACTGTCCCCCTCAGCAGAGCCAGGGCTGACCCCGGCACTGCCGGGTGTGGCCCCAAACCGTAACAAACAAGAATGCTGGTAAGTCACCCAGAGACCCACAAAGCAGGCGCGGCCTGCCTCTGGGCTGGACAGGGGACGGCTGCAGGGACCCCAGTCCTGTGGCTTTGCCAGCGCCCAGGGCAGGAAGTGCGTCATCACTGTGCTCACGTCCACTGGCCGGAGTAGTCACGCGTCCTCAGCTGGCTGCAGGGGAGGCTGGGAACTGTAGTCCACTTGGCCACCCAGCTGGGAGGGTGACCAGGGCGGTGCCCCCGCCCGAGCTGGCCTCGACTTACCCGTGTGCTCCTTAGTCTTAGACTGGCTGGTGCGGCGAAACCTCGCTGGCTGGGCGGGAACGGCTGGCTCCTGGACGGCCCCGAGGAGTCGCTGCCAGGTACCTCGCGCCAGCACCGCGGTCCCCTGGGCTCCAGCAGCTCGCCCAGTACTCGGCCCTGTGGCCCCTGGCCACCTCCCAGGGCAAGACAGGCCCCGGCTGAGCCCGCAGAGTGCCCGGATCCGCCTGGGCTTTGGTGTAAGGGGAGGGCTCCCTCCCGGGGCTTCCAGATCCCTCAGATAAAGACGGGCTCAGAGCCCAGCCCGGGCCTGCAGTGTGGGGGTGCGGCTGGCCGGGTGAGGGGCGTGGCCAGGGCGTGCATGTGTGTGTGAGTGTGTGTGTGAGTGGGGATGTGCATGTGTGTGGTTGTAGGTGTGTGAGAAGGGGTGTGCACATGCGTGTAACTAGGCACGTATGATGGGTGTGTGCACACGTGTGTGGCTGTAGGTGGGAGTGTGGGGTGTGGAATGTGCGTGTCAAGCGTGTGTGTCCCGGCCGTCTCGGCAACGAGTGTGCACCGAGTCTGGCCACAGGGCGCCTGAGCTGACATGGCTCACTACGTGCGTGAGCGTCTGCACACGCGTGCGCACGCACGGGCCACGGTGCGCAGACGAGAGGGGCCGGACGGGCTCCCCCTGAGGTCTGTGTCCCCCAGCCGAGGCCTGCAGCACCACCGAGGACGGGCGGAGCCACTCCTCTGCCCCTCGGGCTACGAGTGTCACATCCTGAGCCCGGCAACGCAGCCCAGGGGGTCCCCAACCGTGGACAGTGCGTGAAGCAGCAGCAGGCGGGTGAGTGACGCCTCCTGGAAGGGAAGCCCCGCCTCCCAGGCAAGCCCCACCTCCCAGAAGGAGGCCCCGCCTCCCAGAAGGAGGCCCCGCCTCCCAGGCAAGCCCCACCTCCCAGAAGGAGGCCCCGCCTCCCAGATAGGAAGCCCCACCTCCAAGATAGGAGGCCCCGCCTCCCAGATAGGAAGCCCCGCCTCCCAGTCTCAGGTTCCTCGTCCTGAAAGGAGGTCAGTGGTCTGTTAGTGAGATTCAGAGCCAGCCCCTAGAAAGTTCCACCGCAGGCTCCTGGGAGGGCAGGGACCAGGCCGCTGTGTCCTCGGCCCCACTGGCTGGGCCAGCTCTGGCCTCCCGCTTGTCTCCCAGACGCTGATAAGAGCGGGGAGACCTGTAAGGGGAGACAGATGCTGACACAGGGCACAGGCTAGGGACAGACCCGGGCAGGTCCTGCTGTGAACGGCCCCTCGGAGCCCCGGACACCCCGAGGGCCGGCAGGGTGCGGGCTGGGTCCCAGAAGGCCCAGAGCAGGGACAGCGTCTGGGCAAGGGTCTGAGCAGGCCTGTCCCCCCTGTCCCCGCCTGTCCCCGCCTGTCCCCGCCTGTCCCGCCTGTCCCCGCCTGTCCTCCGCCTGTCCCCTGCCTGTCCCCTGCCTGTCCCCGCCTGTCCCCGCCTGTCCCCGCCTGTCCCCGCCTGCCCCCTGCCTGTCCCCACCTGTCCCCACCTGTCCCCACCTGTCCCCGCCTGTCCCCGTCTGTCCCCGCCTGTCCCGCCTGTCCCCGCCTGTCCCCGCCTGTCCCCCGCCTGTCCCGCCTGTCCCCGCCTGTCCCCGCCTGTCCTCCGCCTGTCCCGCCTGTCTCCTGCCTGTCCCCATCTGTCCCCTGCCTGTCCCCTGCCTTTCCCCGCCTGTCCCCTGCCTGTCCCCGCCTGTCCCCGCCTGTCCCCGCCTGTCCCGCCTGTCCCCTGCCTGTCCCCTGCCTGTCCCCGCCTGTCCCCGCCTGTCCCGTCTGTCCCCGCCTGTCCCTGCCTGTCCCCGCCTGTCCCCGCCTGTCCCCTGCCTTTCCCCGCCTGTCCCCTGCCTGTCCCCCGCCTGTCCCCGCCTGTCCCCCCGCCTGTCCCCGCCTGTCCCCTGCCTGTCCCCTGCCTGTCCCCGCCTGTCCCCGCCTGTCCCCGTCTGTCCCCGCCTGTCCCTGCCTGTCCCCGCCTGTCCTCTGCCTGTCCCCGCCTGTCCCCTGCCTGTCCCCGCCTGTCCCCGCCTGTCCCCGTCTGTCCCGCCTGTCCCCTGCCTGTCCCCTGCCTGTCCCCGCCTGTCCCCACCTGTCCCGTCTGTCCCCGCCTGTCCCCCCGCCTGTCCCTGTGCACATGGGGCAGAGCGGGGGCCTGACCCTGACCTGTGTTTCCCACAGAACGCCGACCCCAAAGACAAGGCAGATGGGATCCCGGGCCCACGGGGCGCCCCCCACAGAGGCCATGGCTAGCAGGTAGGTGGACAGCTGGAAGCTCTGCCGGGGGTCCTGGCAGCTGGAATCACTAGTCAAGGGCAGGAGAAGGAGGCGAGGCTTTCCCTGTGGGGTGTTCGTCCGTTGGTGAGTCGAAACCGCGAGGTGACCCCTGTTGCCCCCTCGTGTCTGCAGGGCTGGCACGCCTGGAGCCCCCTGAGACAGGTCCCAGGGTCCCCCCTGAGTCTCCCAGGCGTGCTGGGTACGGGTCAACCTGGTCCAGACTCCAGAGCTGAGACTGAGCCTTTGTGGGGCGCCGTGCTGTGGCCGGCTGAGAGCAGGAGCCGTCCCGGGCTCAAGTGCGGGGAGACCCCAGGACTGGGCAGAGCTGAGTGCAGGGAGCAGGGCTGAGGCCCACCCTGTCCACCCCACACCCGGCCAGCACTACCACTGTCCGGCCTCGCTTTCTTCATCCAGACATGGGGGGTTAGGAAGGAGCAAAATCCACACCCCAGACCTGAGCATGAGGAACTGGAGAACTGGCCCCGGGCTCCTGGGAGGACAGCGGGGTGACCCACGGCTCCCGCCCCTGCGCCCTCTTCTCACGCCTTCCTGGCTTCCTTTCCAGCTCGCCGAGAGCCTCCCTCTGAGGGCTGAGGGCTGACCACAGACCAGGAGGGACGGGGTGGGCGGCCTCTGGCCTGCAGCCCGGGAGCGCCAGCCACACCTCAGAGATGGACACATGCTTCTGCAGGACACACCTTCCCCCGGGACATGGAGTCTGGGGTCTGCCCGGACCCTTCCCCTGGGAGCAGAGTCTGGGGGCTGCCGGACCCTTCCCCTGGGAGCAGAGTCTGGGGGCTGCCTGGACCCCTTCCCCCGGAGCACAGAGTCTGGGGTCTGCCCGGACCCTTCCCCGGGACATGGAGTCTGGGGTCTGCCCGGACCCTTCCCCCCCGGAGCACAGAGTCTGGGGGCTGCCGGACCCTTCCCCCGGGACACGGACCATCTCAGTGGTCAGTCCTACAGCCGCTCCTCTGAATGGCCCAGAATAAATCTCACGCCTGAGCTGGACGCAGGCGTCCTGTTAGCGCATCCTTGTCGCCAGTGCGGGCAGCTCAGCCCTGCGCCCACCAAGTCCCCGACAGCAGCTGCTGGACCCTCTGGGCAGACCCGGTGGCAGGTTATTGGGGCAGTCTGGGGGTGCAGGCAGGGAGGGGGTCAGCAGGTGGGGTAGGAGTGAGGGCTGGGGTTCCGCGCCCTGCAGAGCCGGAGCAGGGGCTGCGTGGCCTTTGACTAATGCCCCACGTGGTCACGGCTACAGGGGCAGGGCCAGTGTAAGGACCCCAATACCTCCAGCAATGGGACAGGGGACCGCCGCACCCCCGCCCCACCCGCCACATACACGGGGAGAGTCAGGCCAGCAGTGGGCTCAACAGAGGCTGAGGACAGTGGAAGAACAGCCACAGAGGGCTTCCTGGAGGCGGTGACACAGTATCGGCTCAGTCCTGGGAACATTTGCCTGGTAGGGAGAGACGTGTCTGGTTGAAGGACGGCGTCTGAAACTTGCCATCATGGGAGCGATAGCACGGCAGGGAGGGCGTCTGCCTTGCACGTGGCTGACCTGGGTTCGATCCCCGGCATCCCCTATGGTCCCTCGAGCACCGCCAGGAGTAACCCCTGAGCATCGCGGGTGTGACCCAAAAGGCAAAAAAAGAAAAAAGAAACTTGGCATCTTTCACATTTCAGACCCCTGTGCGGGCGGCTGCCCCGTCTGTGCATGGCAGACCCTGAGCATCACTGCCCAGGTCCCGGGAGTGCCTGGCCGGACATCGCCTCCCCCGGCTGCTGCTGGCTCAGCGCCTCTCCACTCCCGCCCTCCTAGGGGTGGGGTCTGGGTCACCAACTGTGCGCCCGGGGACTTCGCAGCCAGCACAGCACACGCACCTGTCTACTGGGAACTCCCGAGTCATCGGCACCCCGGGGACGGGGTGAGGCCGGAAACCCTGGAGACGGAGCAGGAAGGCGGAGGGCGGGAAGCGGGAGGCGCAGGGCGAGGTGTCACCTCAGCGTCCACAGGGCCAGTGGATGAAGCTTCTGGCCCTCCTGCCTGCATGCCCGCCCCACCAGCACCAGCCCAGGGCAAGCCCAGGAGAAAGGGTCCCCGGAGGGAGCCGTGCAGAGTCTGGGCGCAGCCCGGGTGCACAGGGCTCTGGTCCCCTCTGCACCCTCTGCAGGCGGGTGACTCGCTTTGTCTCGCGGAGAAGCCGTGGCAAGGACAGACGTGAAGGCGTGTGGCCGGCTCCCAGCCGGGTCCTGTGCTCGCTGCCCACTGGTTCTCTCTGTCCAGCTGACGGGCAGGAACTGGGCCTCTGAAGCAGCAGGTCCAGCGGCTCCCCTCCCGGGGCTGCTGCCCAGATGCTTCCTGGTGCCTCAGGGGTCACCGAGGCTGGGGAAGGGGAAGTCCGAGCTGGACAGCGCCCACCTCCCTGAACAGAGGGGTGAGTGCCATGGAGCCCAGGGGGATCCTAGAGGAATTCCCAGGACCCGAGGACTGAGAATTCCCACGGACTCCGAGGACCTGAGATCCCACAGTAAGGACCCAGCCAAGGCCGCAGGCCTCAGACAAACCTGCCCCGAGATGCCCCAGTGGGGCTGCAGGGTGGGGGGTCCTGTGCTCCAGAAACTTCCCGCCAGTTTCACATGCCTCAGGCTCGCCCAGAAGCCGCCTGGTGGCCAGGGAAACAGGCACGGGCCATGCAGGCACAGCTGGGGCACACACAGAGTCCTTCGCAGGCAGGAATCTTGCGTGGAGCCCCTGAGTCAGGATCCTGTTAGCCAGCCCAGGAATGCAGCAAGTGAGCGGAAAGCTCCCTGCTGGTCAGTGCGGCCTGGGAGCAGATGGGAGCGAGCCTTAAACAGAAGCTTGCACCCGCCCGGATGCGCCAGCTCCAACCAACCTGCCGCTCGGAAGGAGAAACTGGCGGGGCGGGAGGAGGGGCCTTATTCTGACTCAAAACCAGCGAGGGTTGTTGTGACAGATACGAGCTGCATCTGGAGAGACAGAGAGGGAGAGAGAGGGAGAGAGAGGGAGAGAGAGACAGAGAGAGACAGAGAGAGGGGGATAGAGGGAGAGAGGGAGAAAGAGAGAGGGGAGAGAGGGAGAATAGAGGGAGAGAGGGGGATAGAGGGAAAGAGGAATAGAGGGAGAGAGAGAGGGAGAGAGAAGGAGAGGGAAACAGGGAGAGAGAGACAGAGACAGAGAGACACGGGGAGCGAGACAGAGGCAGAGAGAGAGAGGGGGTGCAGGGGTGATCCCGCTGGCACAGGCCGAGTGGGGTGTGTCTGTGGCCCGTCTCCAGACCGCATCCCGTGTGCCGTGCCCGGCGGCGCTCACGGCTGTGGGAGGCCGCTCTGTTCCCTTGCAGTGTGGCTGATAAACCCCAACAGGACTAAGGGCTGTTGTCAAGGCCCAGAGCTTCAAAGGGGAGCCCAACGTGCCGGCAGACACAGCCGCCCTGCACAGGTGCCCGAACACGGCCTCGTTGTTCTCAAGTGTAGTTTATTAGCAAATAAACCGTGCGGCCTCCATGCTTCCGGGCAACTGGGAGGGCACCCAGTGAGAGCCACTGAGAGTGGGTGAGGGTGTGACTTCATTGTTCATGGCACCCAGAGCAGATATTTCCAGAAAGGCCGGATGCCTGCGCTGGGGCCCAGCCCAGCCGCCCCACAGCTGCCAGAGGCACCCAGAAAACTGGCCTGTCTGACCCGATCTGAGGGGCTGGGGGCCACACCTGCGGGGGTGCTCAGATCCCTGGCCCTGTGCCCAGGAGTGAGCCCTGACGAGGCCCGGGACCCCGTCGGGGAGCCAGGCGAGTGCCCCTCTGTGCCCCCTGCCTCACGTGGCCCCACGGCACAGGAGAAACCCGAAGGAGAAGACACGGATCTGGGGCCATGGCGGGCGTCTCATCTGCACTGCAGCTCCACGGAGACGGAAATCGCGTCCAGCTGGTGTGGCCGCCAGGGCCCGTGACCCCCCCACAGCACAGCCCAGCACCTCAGGCTTTGCCAAGAAGTCCTAGCGCTGAAACTGTTTCCAAAACGCTTCCAGAAAGACCCTGCTAGCAGCCTCCGTGTGAGGTTTATTGTGAAGCTATGTAAGAAGCAACAGCAGGACCAGGAATGGAGCCTGGGGAGCAAACCAGCTTTGCAGCACGAAGCCCGATTCCAGCCCTCGCACCGAAAAGGCCGGGCAGCAAAGCCAAGCCGTGAGCAGGACTGAGGAAATCCGGCCTCTGCCCGCTTTAACGGGTGAAGACCCTGCCCCAACCGTAGGCGTCGCGGAATGAGGCCCAAAAGCACACGGCAGTGATGGGTTTGGGGGAGGCAGAGTGGGGGCGGCGTCCTTGCCACGGCAGCCACACACAGACGAAGGCACGGAGCCGCTGCGCCTCCGGAGCCAAACGTGGTGGGAGGAAGAGGCCTCGAGGGCCGGGCGGCAGCACCACAGGAGGGCCCCGCCTTGCACCCCACCCGGCGCCCCACAGGGTCCCCTGAGCCCCTCCAGGAGTGCTTCCTGCGCAGAGTCAGGAGTCAGCCCTGAGCGTTGCCGGTGTGGCCCCCCAAATGAAACAAGACACAAACCAGCCCCTCATCGATGAGGCCGCGGCGGCGGTGCGGGCGTGAAGGCTGGGAGCCCAGAGGCCCTCAGCGGCGCTCACTCTGTGGCAGCCTCGCCCCTCGCTTCCTTCCAGGCAAGGGAAACCTCACAGGGGAGCAGCCGGCCGGCACGGTCAGCTGGTCCTTGTCTTTCTGCAGCAGGAGCACAGGGAGGCCTGGAAAGCTGAAGAGGCAGGAAAGCGCTGAGGGACGTGGGGAGGGGCCCCCTCGGTCTGGGCGAGGGGGGGGTCAGGCCGGACGGTCCCAGAGCAGCGGCCAAGCCTCACCTCTCCCCACCCCAGCTGCTTCCAGCGCGGTCGTGTTTGGATTTGGCTTGTGGGGCCACACCGGGCAGTGCTCAGGAATTGCTCCCGCAGGGTTTGGAGGAGCAGGTGGCTGCGGGGGGCGGGACTGCGCCAACCTCGTCAACCTCGTGGGAGGCAAACGCCCTCTCCTCCGGACTGCCTCCGGCCCCTTCCCGAAGGCCCCATTCAGAAGCCGGCCGGGAGGTTTCTGAGGCAGAGCAGAGTCCTCAGATCCTGCGCTAGGGCCTGGCGGTCAGTTCCCCACTGACCCACTCGTCCTGGCCTCTCTGGCGCCACAGCCGGGCCTCTGCTGTCCCTGCCAGGCTCTGGCTCCCGGGTGTGGCCCACTGCTCATTGCCGCTGTTCCGGCTTTGCTGGTGGCATCTGTCTCCCGGCGCCTGGCCACACCCGGAGGGCGTCAGTCCCGTCCTGGACCTGTGAAGGAGGGGAGGGGGCGCCCATTTGCAGGCAGGACCTGGAGGCCAGCACTGACGACCGCACCCCTCGTTGGCTTTTTCCATCACGCCTGTGCCCTGCCTTGGCTGCGACAGGTGGGGCGTGAGCACGTGGCAGCGACGGGTGAGGGCAAAGGAAAGGAAGGAGGTGCCGGGCGGGGAGTGGGGGGCGAGCCGCTGGGGCACGTGCGGGTCGCGCCACATGGGCAGCCTTGGACACAGACTCAACCATGGTGACCAGTAGCCCCCGAGTGCATACGGGTGACCTTTACTGACACAGAAGGGCCAGGCGAGGTGGGGCCCAGCCTCCCGCCAGCCCAGCCACCCCAGCCTTAGAGGCCTCCCTGCCTGCTCTGCTGAGGTCGGGCCTTACACCTCCACCCACCCACGGACTGTTTCCTTCTGGGGCGTCCCCTGGGGGTGCTCAGGCCTGAGTCCCGGCTCTGCTAAAGTGTCACACCTGGCAATGCTCTGGGGCCGTATGAGGTGGTCAGCGAGTGCAAGGCCAGGGCTGGCCCCGGGTCATCTCTCTGCCCCTCTCGCTGGAGCCTACCTTGCTCCACTTACTTGATGTCACTCTCCACCTGGCAGCTCAGCCTCTGAGGAATGTTCTGGAATGTTCTGGATTTGCCCAGAAAGCCCCTGGGCAGGAGAGTGACCCAAGGCTGTGAAAGTTCCACAAGCCCACCTGAGGCTCACCAGGGGGCGCTGCAGGTGGGCTTTCTGCGCTGAGGTGGGGGTCAGTCCCAGCCCCTGCCTGCCGGGTGGCGGTCAGCCTCTCTCAGTTACAACCAGGGAGCCCAGGCCCAGACTGGCCGCGCGGCGCGTCCAGGGCTGCAGGACAGCGGGGTGCCAGGGCACCGCCCACCAGAGGAGCTCCTTCACAGTCCAGCGTCCCCGCCCGGGGGGTCTGAGAAGGCACTTCGGGGCCAGGGCCAGAGCAGGTGCCAGCGGGGCGGGGCGTCCAGGTGCGCGGCGGGCGCGGTCCCACCCCTGGGCGGGGCGTCACCTGGGCGGGCAGGTAGGCGGCTCGGGGAACCTGGGCCTGGCCCCAGCTCGGGCGCGCTGAGCCCCGGCCTGGCCAGGGACCGGCACTGTGCGCCCCGGCGCTCACCATGGTCGGGACACGCTTCTCCGAGCTCCTGCGGGCACTGCCCTTCCCGCGCGCCGCGGCTGCACCGCTACCAGCCGCTGGAGCGGGGCGAGTTGGAGACGCTGGTGAGTCCGCGCCGCCCCGCCTGCACCTGCCGCCCTCCGCAGAGCTCCCAGGGGGGCTCAGGCAGGCTGGGCGCGGGGCACCTGCTGCCTGGGCCCCACTGTGCAGCCGACGCGGAGCCTCGGTGGGGGAAACCGGGCCCAGTAAGGGCGCCCCTGCCCTCCCGCCTGCGGAGGAACGCGGGCTCCTTCCGTCTGGGCCCGTCTGCCCGGAGTGTTGGACCGCCCGAGGCAAACAGGCCGCTATGACCTGCAGCCCCGCTGGGTGTACCTGTGTGCAAGCCCCTGGGCGCCCCGGGACCCTCGTCCGGCGCTCTCTGGGGCAGTTCTCCCCACCCTGCCCTCCCTGCGCCCCTGCCGGGTGCTGGCAGGCTGGAATCTGCATGTTGCGTCCAGGCACCGGAGACTCCGGCTCGCCAGGGCCTCCCGCCAGCGGGAGGAAACTTCAGAAACCAGGCTCGGGTGTCCGCCGCAGGCTGGGGTGCAGAGAAACAGCCCCAGGGGTAGCCAGAGCCTGCCGGGGAGGGGGCGGCTTAGGGGCTACCCCGGCAGACGTCGGACTCCGGACGCTGTGTGGGCGTGCGCGGGTGTGCGCCTGTGTGCGCGTGTGGGTGTGGAGTGTGTGCCGGGGTGTATATCTGAGCATGTGAGGGGACGTGTTGGCATGTGCGGGTGTATCTGAGTATAGGACAGTCTGCACGTGTGTATGTGTGAGCGAGTGGGGAGTGTGTAACAGAGCTGGACTAGACATTTTCTTTTACTCATTCATTCATTCATTCATTCATTCATTCATTTATCTATTTATTTGCTTTTTTTGGTCACACCGGCGATGCTCAGGGGTTTCTCCTGGCTCTGCACTCAGATTTCACTCCTGGCGGTGCTCGGGGGACCATATGGGATGCCGGGGATCGAACCTGGGCGGCAGAGGCCAGCCGTGTGCAAGGCAAAAGCCCTACCCACTGGACTATCGTTCCGGCCCCGAAGATCTTAATTAATTAATTATTTTTTTCTTTTTGGGTCACACCCGGCGATGCTCAGGGGTTTCTCCTGGCTCTGCACTCAGGAATCACTCCCGGCGGTGCTCTGGGGCACATATGAGATGCCAGGGATCGAACCCGGGCCTGCATGGACCAGCCGCGTGCAAGGCAAACGCCCTACCTGCTGGGCTATCACTCTGGCCCCTTATTTATTTTTCCTTTTGGCTTTTGGCCACACCGGCGATGCTCAGGGGTTTCTCCCGACTCTGCACTAGGTGATTACTCCTGGTGGTGCTCAGGACCATCTGGGGTGCCGGACTCATCGGATCAGCCTGTGCAAGGGAAATGCCCCCCCACCCCGCTACTCTATTGCTCAGGCGAGACCCTCCCCAGTGCCCCTGCGTGTTCTGTGGAGACTGAGCCCGCCCCTGACCACGGCTCTTTCCCGTGTTCTGTGGAGACTAACACGGCTCGTTCCGTGTTCTGTGGAGACTGAGCCCGCCCCTGACGCGGCTCTTTCCGTGTTCTGTGGAGACTGAGCCGCCCCCTGACACGGCTCTTTCCCGTGTTCTGTGGAGACTGAGCCGCCCCTGACACGGCTCTTTCCCGTGTTCTGTGGAGACTGACGCGGCTCTTTCCCGTGTTCCCTTTCTGAGTTGTGTACATTGTTGGCTGGCCACTCTCTCCATTTTCTCCCAGCTGGTCAGTGGGTTGGGGTCCAGGTATGCCAGCCTAGGGCCAATAGCTGAATCGGAGAGATGGGTGCACCGGGTGGGCTCTGACCCCAGATGTGGAGGGTCCCTGGCCGTCCTGGTGCCTCAGGCTGGGGCAAGGGGCAGCTCTCAGGGTCCCGCTGGCCATACCTGGTCCGAGGCTGGCAACAACAGAGACGAGACTTCAGTGGGTGCCCCTGCAGCTAAGGTGGCGCTTGGGAGCGGCTTTGGTTCAGGATCGCCCGTCCGCTGGCAGCCGGCAGCCGGGCACACGGGAATGCAGCCCCCCCATGCTTCCCAGCACCTGACCTCCCTGCCCGACTGGGGCTCAGCCAGGGCCCATGACCCCAGGGCTGACCTAGGAGAGAGGGAGAAGAGGCACATTGCCCCTGGCAGCTCCCCCGCACGAGGCTCAGGCTCCTCTTGGTCCCCTCCGGGGCCTGTGCGTGAGGAGATTCAGTGCCGCGTGACCCCAAGGGCCACTGGGATTTCTTTCTCCTGTACAGAGGGCGGGAAGGAGGTCCCGAGGCCTCTGCCCTGGGCGTGCAGGCGGCACGTCCCTGAGTGTCCACTCCGCTCTGCTCTGCTCTCTAAGGGTGCTGGCCGGGAGGGTCACCCACCTCCGCTCTGCTCTCTAAGGGTGCTGGCTGGGAGGGTCACCCACCTCCGCTGCACTCTCTAAGGGTGCTGGTCGGGAGGGTCACCCACCTCCGCTGCACTCTCTAAGGGTGCTGGCCGGGAGGGTCACCCACCTCCGCTGCACTCTCTAAGGGTGCTGGCCGGGAGGGTCACCCACCTCCGCTGCACTCTCTAAGGGTGCTGGCCGGGAGGGTCACCCACCTCCGCTGTACTCTCTAAGGGTGCTGGCCGGGAGGGTCACCCACCTCCGCTGCACTCTCTAAGGGTGCTGGCCGGGAGGGTCACCCACCTCCGCTGTACTCTCTAAGGGTGCTGGCCGGGAGGGTCACCCACCTCCGCTGCACTCTCTAAGGGTGCTGGCCGGGAGGGTCACCCACCTCCGCTGCACTCTCTAAGGGTGCTGGCCGGGGAGGGTCACCCACCTCCGCTGCACTCTCTAAGGGTGCTGGCCGGGAGGGTCACCCACCTCCGCTGCACTCTAAGGGTGCTGGCCGGGAGGGTCACCCACCTCCGCTGTACTCTCTAAGGGTGCTGGCCGGGAGGGTCACCCACCTCCGCTCTGCTCTCTAAGGGTGCTGGCCGGGAGGGTCACCCCACCTCCTGCCCCTCTTGGATCTCGATCAGTCAAAAGGTCAGTGTCCACATGCAGCCATGCCGGGCTTCTGGCTATTATCTGAAGGTGTGGGTGGGGAGCCCCTTGCGGCGGCGGCGGGCAGCAGGCCAGAGGCAGGTGGCCGGTGCTTTGCCTCACAGTGCCCGGAGGGACGGGGCCGACCTGGGCTCCCCACCCCGTCAAGTCCGGCACCTCCGTGGGGAGGGGAGCCCAGCCCAGCAGAGCGTGTGGCACCAAACTGGAGAACCTGGGTCCACCCCAAGCTGGCCGTGGAGGCCCCGCTAGTGAAGCCTGAGGGAGGCCCATGGATGCGCAGGTCCCCTGGCCTCGGCCTCGGCAGGAGGACTGAGTGGGGCGGGGGCGGGAGGAGGAGGGTGGGCGAGAGACTGCAGGCAGGTGAGCTTGGCCTAGGGTGGGGGGCCGGGCGCCCGGCTGCTGGCTGGCGCGTCATCTCTCCACGTCCAGACACCCCGTCAGGTCCGGATGCTCTCTGACACTCGGTGGCAGTCGGTCTCCAAACCTCAGTCGGTCCAGCTTTGGCTGCCCCCTCCGGGAAGTCTCTCCAGATTGCACCTGCGTTCTCCCGCCACCCGCAGACGGGACGGGGTTCCCTTCCCCCCTGTGCTTCCTCTTTGCTCCTCGGTGAAGGAGCAAAGACCCAGTCACGTACCCCCAGCCTTCAGGTGCCGGGGGAGGGAGCCTGCACAAAGCCCCCAAACTTTACCTTGGCTGCGTTTTGCTGCTTTTTTGGCAAACTTCCTTTGGCCTTTTTGCAAGGACCACGCCACTCTCGGCACGGGAGCCTCCCATGAACAAAGGAAAGACTAGTCAGAGCCGGGCCATGTGTGGGGGTTCTGGGAGGACTTCCTCGATGACGACGTGGCATCGCCTTGGCAAACTGGCCCCACGGTCTCGTGTGTTTGTCCTTGAGAGGTCTGTGTCAGCGCTGTGTGTGTCCGGGGGCACTGCCTGAGGCAGCTCTCGGGCCCAGGGCCGCCTGCACTCCAGAGCACTCTGCGGGGGCCGCCTCCCGAGGTGGCAGCCGGCAGCTTCTGCCCTGCCCTGCCCCTTTCCTTTCTTTCTGGAGCAGAAGGTTCCAACTGTTCCAGCCTGTTCCGATTGTTTTTTCTACAGCCACAGCAGAAGGGGCCCCAGCCTTGGCCGGTTCTCTCCCGCAGGAGGAGGGGACTGGGGCCGTCATTGGGCCGTCAGTACAGCCCAGGTGAGGCGACCTGACAGGCTGCCAGGGGGTTCTCCCCGTCCCCACAGAGGGCGCAGGTTCTCTCTGCTCCCACCCTGGGACGAGGCTCCTGGGCTGTGCCCGCATGGCAGGCATGAGGACTGTGTCCTGTCAAGGTGCCACCCGCGATGCCTTGGTGCCCCAGAGGCTCCCGGCACCACAGACGGCCCCAAACACTGAGCACAGAACCAGGAGTAACTCCCGGCGTCACCTAGCGTGTCCGCAAAGCAAAACCATCCGCACCCCGTCTGCGTGCTCCTGCCCCTCCTCGGGCCAGCACCCCCGTGGCCTGTCCCCCTGCACCTGCCTTCCTGTCCCCGGCCGCTCGTGCACGTTGGGGATGGCCAGTTCCTCTTTCCTTCCCTGGAAAGTTCCCTCTTGCCCTCGACAGGTTCAGCCTGTCCCCATCTGTCACTGTGATGGGGATAGAAATCGCATGGGAGGGGGCTGGAGCCATAGTTTGGGAGCAGCGTCACCTGGGCAGACACTCGTGGCCAAGGCAGAGGGTCACGCGTGGTGGGGCTGGCACGCATCCTGGTCACTGTGCCCCGCACATGCGGCAGCATCACACAGCTGTGCCATCTGGGCAAGGTGCCAAGACCCAGCTCGAGCTCCACGGCCGTCCCGACACAGCCCACACTGTGCCTGACTGCCGGTGGACATTCTTAAAAGCTGAAAATCTGAGTCATTTGGGACCAGCGTCAGCTCCCTCACAAAGGGACTGTGTTTCTGGTGGGGGCCCTACCCAGCGGCGCCCTGCCTGTGCTCAGGGCCACCCCAGCTGTGCCCAGGGGCCCTGTTGAACCCAGCCTTCTGCGTGAAAGCCTGCACTCAGCCCCCTTCTGGCTCTCTGGCTGTCCAAAGGGACTTTTAAAAGTCGGATTCAGGGGGCCGGGCGATAGCCCAGTGGGTAGGGCGTTTGCCTTGCGCCGCCGCGCCTGTGCCAGCCAGGGTTAGATCCCCAGCATCCCATATTGTCCCCAGAGCACCACTGGGAGTGATTCCTGAGTGCAGAGCCAGGAGAAACCCCTGAGCATTGCCGGGTGGGACCTAAAAAGGCAAATAAATAAACAAACAAGTAAATGAATAAATAAATTTTAAAAGTTGGATTCAGGGACCCGCTGGACGGCGGCCCCTCACGGCCAGCCCCCGGGTCCCATCCCGACCAGTCTGCGTAAGCGTTTCCCATTAGTGGCCCCTTTTCCCCGGGAGAGCTCTGGCGCAATCCTGGGTCTGTCGATCGACACACAGCGGGTCACTCACTATCACAACCCACAGGTTTGTTTCAGAACCACCATGGTTGGCTCCTGCCTCACACCCAGCGACGGAGCCGGTGGGGTCCCCAGCACCGGTTAGGAAGCTACGGAATATGGGTCTGTCACTGGTCTTTAGTTTTTGCACATACTCAGCAATGCTCAGAGGTTACTCCCAGCTTGGTGCTCGGGGAGACCGTGAGGTGCCAGGAACGGAACCGGGGTCAGCGCCACGCAAAGGCCAGTCCTGGCCCTAAGAGCACCTTTAGCGCTGGGCGACTTCCCGCTGGCACATTCCCCACCCGTGACTGGGCCTCCTGTGCCCACCGTGAGACCCTCCCTGCAATTCCGGCCTCGTGCCCACCCACGCGGGTTCCAGCTGGGGTCGGGGCATGGAGCCTCGCCGTGTCCTTTGCACTGTGTTCTCTCACGCATGGGCCGTGGGGACCAGAGCTGGGCATTGCCCGAGTGCCTCCGGCACATGGGGCTGGCCTGTCCCCTGGGCAGCAGTGGAGGGCACCGTGGCCATGAGCCCACTCCCGGGCGGTACTGGCCCCCCCACTCCTGTGCGGCAACTCCCACAGGCCTTTCCTGGAAGCTGATGTGCTGACAGGGGCCGCGTCCACGGCTCGTCCCAGGGCTGGGTGCAGAGGAAGTGTGGGGTGCCGAGGGGTCGCACCCGCACCCGCAGAGATGGGTCCTGTGCCTCCGCCTGGGCACACACCCTTAGTCCCCAGACAGCTGAGCCCGTGGGTCCTGGGTGAAGGGACCGGCTGGGGACACAGTCTCGGGGCGTCTCCCCACAGCTCTGGCAGCACCGGGGTGATAACCAGGGGTCTCCAGAGTTAGCCCAAGTCTCGGGGTCAGAAGAGTCTGGGAGAGCCTGGGACTGACCGAGGCCGACGGCCCAGGTGGGCTCAGAGCCCCCACAGACGACTCTGGGCCGACATGGCCAGCGATGGGTTTTCAGGTCCAGGGGAGTGCTCGGGGGTCTCAGAGCCGTCTGGCACTGTCCGCACCCCTAGGCTATCCCCCAGCCCCCAACTGGGGACAGACAGCCGTGGACCTGCGTCTCCTGGGCCTGAGAACTGACCTTGGCAGATGTCTGGGCCCCAAAACCAGACCAGGATTCGAGCAGGAGAATGGGATAGGGGAGGGCCGGGGGCATGAGGCGGAGAAAGTCCCAGCCAGACTGCGGCCGCCATGTCCCGAGTGCAGCAGCAGAGGGAGGGCTGAGGGGGATGGCAGGAAGAGGAGTGAGGTGTGCCCTTGGCGGGGAAGCCGGCGAGACGGATCCTAGGGTGTGAGCAGGGTGGGAGGGTGTGAGCAGGGTGGGGAGGGTCTGAGCAGGGGTGGGGGAGGGTGTGAGCAGTAGTGGGCAGACAGCAGGATGGGGCAGGGTGAGGCAGACAGCAGGATGGGGCAGGGGTGAGGCAGGCAGCAGGATGAGGCAGGGTGGGCAGGCAGCAGGATGGGGCAGGGGTGAGGCAGACAGCAGGATGGGGCAGGGGTGAGGCAGGACAGCAGGATGGGGCAGGGGTGAGACAGGCAGCAGGATGGGGCAGGGGTGAGGCAGGCAGCAGGATGAGGCAGGGGTGGGCAGGCAGCAGGATGGGGCAGGGGTGAGGCAGACAGCAGGATGGGGCAGGGGTGAGGCAGACAGCAGGATGGGGCAGGGGTGAGACAGGCAGCAGGGATGGGGCAGGGGTGAGGCAGGCAACAGGAATGGGTTAGGGGTGAGGCAGGCAGCAGGATGGGGCAGGGGTGAGACAGGCAGCAGGATGGGGCAGGGTGAGGCAGGCAACAGGAATGGGTTAGGGGTGAGGCAGGCAGCAGGATGGGTTAGGGGTGAGGCAGGCAGCAGGATGGGGGCAGGGGTGAGGCAGGCAGCAGGATGGGGCAGGGGTGAGACAGGCAGCAGGATGGGGCAGGGGTGGGCAGGCAGCAGGATGGGGGCAGGGGTGAGGCGGGCACAGCAGGCCTCTCTGCTCTCAGGGCGGCATCTCCCATGAGTCTGCAGGGAAGGCGTTGGTGGGGCGTTTCTACAGGGTCCCAGCAGAGGTGTGGGCAGCTGTGGTGGCCTGGGGCGTCAGCGAGCAGCAGCCGGGGGAGGAACTACCCCCACCAACCCGCCACATTCCCAGAACCACCTGGGGGACGGAAAAGATCATTATCACGTCTGGGATCGGAATACCAGGAAGGGTGTGAGAAGCTCCAGCCTCTCCTGCTCCCACTGCCCCCACACTCCGGCCTTCCCCACTCTCTGCGGCTGCCCCTTTCCCCGCTGCCCCGGCCTCCTGGCAGTTCTGACGCCCCTTTTCCCAGCCCTCCCGGCGCCCATGGCAAAGGTCCCGTGGACAGGCTGGAGTGCCCGTGGTAGGCTGGAGTGCCCGTGGACAGGCTGGAGTGCCCGTGGACAGGCTAGAGTGCCCGTGGACAGGCTGGAGTGCCCGTGGACAGGCTGGAGTGCCCGTGGACAGGCTGGAGTGCCCGTGGACAGGCTAGAGTGCCCGTGGACAGGCTGGAGTGCCCGTGAACAGGCTGGAGTGCCCGTGGACAGGCTGAAGTGCCCGTGGTAGGCTGGAGTGCCCGTGGACAGGCTGGAGTGCCCGTGGACAGGCTAGAGTGCCCGTGGACAGGCTGGAGTGCCCGTGGACAGGCTGGAGTGCCCGTGG
This sequence comes from Cryptotis parvus, assembly GCA_021461705.1. Lineage (NCBI taxonomy): Eukaryota > Metazoa > Chordata > Mammalia > Eulipotyphla > Soricidae > Cryptotis > Cryptotis parvus. The sequence continues at coordinate 76,827 of JAJIBD010006160.1, forward strand.
ACAGGCTGGAGTGCCCGTGAACAGGCTGGAGTGCCCGTGGACAGGCTGAAGTGCCCGTGGTAGGCTGGAGTGCCGTGGACAGGCTGGAGTGCCCGTGGACAGGCTAAAGTGCCCGTGGACAGGCTGGAGTGCCCGTGGACAGGCTGGAGTGCCCGTGGACAGGCTAGAGTGCCCGTGGACAGGCTAGAGTGCCCGTGGACAGGATGGAGTGCCCGTGGACAGGCTAGAGTGCCCGTGGACAGGCTAGAGTGCCCGTGGACAGGCTAGAGTGCCGGTGGACAGGCTGGAGTGCCCGTGGACAGGCTAGAGTGCCCGTGGACAGGCTGGCGTGCCCATGGACAGGCTGGAGTTCCCATGGACAGGCTGGAGTTGCATGTGGACAGGCTGGAGTGCCCGTGGACAGGCTAAAGTGCCCGTGGACAGGCTGGAGTGCCCGTGGACAGGCTGGAGTGCCCGTGGACAGGCTGGAGTGCCCGTGGACAGGCTGGAGTGCCCGTGGACAGGCTAGAGTGCCCGTGGACAGGCTAGAGTGCCCGTGGACAGGCTGGAGTGCCCGTGGACAGGCTAGAGTGCCCGTGGACAGGCTGGAGTGCCCGTGAACAGGCTGGAGTGCCCATGGACAGGCTGAAGTGCCCGTGGTAGGCTGGAGCGCCCGTGGACAGGCTGGAGTGCCCGTGGACAGGCTAGAGTGCCCGTGGACAGGCTGGAGTGCCCGTGGACAGGCTGGAGTGCCCATGGACAGGCTGGAGTTCCCATGGACAGGCTGGAGTGCATGTGGACAGGCTGGAGTGCCCGTGGACAGGCTGGAGTGCCCGTGGACAGGCTAAAGTGCCCGTGGACAGGCTGGAGTGCCCGTGGACAGGCTAGAGTGCCCGTGGACAGGCTGGAGTGCCCGTGGACAGGCTAGAGTGCCCGTGGACAGGCTGGAGTGCCCGTGGACAGGCTGGAGTGCCCATGGACAGGCTAGAGTGCCCGTGGACAGGCTAGAGTGCCGGTGGACAGGCTGGAGTGCCCGTGGACAGGCTGGAGTGCCCGTGGACAGGCTGGAGTGACCGTGGACAGGCTGGAGTGCCCATGGACAGGCTGGAGTGCCCGTGGACAGGCTGGAGTGCCCGTGGACAGGCTGGAGTGCCCGTGGACAGGCTGGAGTGCCCGTGGACAGGCTGCAGTGCCCGTGGACAGGCTGGAGTGCCCGTGGACAGGCTGGAGTGCCCGTGGACAGGCTGCAGTGCCCGTGGACAGGCTGGAGTGCCCGTGGACAGGCTGGAGTGCCCGTGGACAGGCTAGAGTGCCCGTGGACAGGCTGGAGTGCCCGTGGACAGGCTAGAGTGCCCGTGGACAGGCTGGAGTGCCTGTGGACAGGCTGGAGTTCCCATGGACAGGCTGGAGTGCCCGTGGACAGGCTGGAGTGCCCGTGGACAGGCTAGAGTGACCGTGGACAGGCTGGAGTGCCCGTGGACAGGCTGGAGTGCCCGTGGACAGGCTGGAGTGCTCGTGGACAGGCTAGAGTGCCCGTGGACAGGCTGGAGTGCCCGTGGACAGGCTGGAGTGCCCGTGGACAGGCTGGAGTGCCCGTGGACAGGCTAGAGTGCCCGTGGACAGGCTGGAGTGCCCGTGGACAGGCTAGAGTGCCCGTGGACAGGCTGGAGTGCCTGTGGACAGGCTGGAGTTCCCATGGACAGGCTGGAGTGCCCGTGGACAGGCTGGAGTGCCCGTGGACAGGCTAGAGTGACCGTGGACAGGCTGGAGTGCCCGTGGACAGGCTGGAGTGCCCGTGGACAGGCTGGAGTGCTCGTGGACAGGCTAGAGTGCCCGTGGACAGGCTGGAGTGCCCGTGGACAGGCTGGAGTTCCCATGGACAGGCTGGAGTGCATGTGGACAGGCTAGAGTGCCCGTGGACAGGCTAGAGTGCCTGTGGACAGGCTGGAGTGCCTGTGGACAGGCTGGAGTTCCCATGGACAGGCTGGAGTGCCCGTGGACAGGCTGGAGTGCCCGTGGACAGGCTGGAGTGCCCGTGGACAGGCTAGAGTGCCCGTGGACAGACTGCAGTGCCCGTTGCGGGTGGGGACTCTGTAGTGCCATGCCCTGTCCACCCTCCCAAGGCCTGGGGCTCCGGGTTCCGGGTTCTGTAGGGGTGTGCCCTTGACCCCAGCCCCACCTGTCTTGCAGATCGGCGACCAGTGTGAGCTGAAGGCCGTCGAGAGGGAGAAACTGGTGGCAAACCTGCCCCGGGAGGCAAGCAGATGCCAGCGAGAGGACTTGGCCAGAGCATTGTGTGTGAGCACTGCCGGGTCGGGTCTGGGAACCAGAGCACTGTGCGTGAGCACTGCCGGGTCGGGTCCGGGGACCAGAGCACTGTCGCGTGAGCACTGCCGGGTCGGGTCTGGGGACCGGAGCACTGTTTGTGAGCACTGCCGGGTCGGGTCCGGGGACCGGGGCACTGTGCGTGAGCACTGCCGGGTCAGGTCCGGGGACCGGAGCTGTGGGAGCTGGTGGCGGGGTAGGGAAGCCCCAACCCCAACTGAACGTCCTGTGGTCATAGCACACGAGGCAGAGCCGGGAGTGGGGGAAGGACCCGGGGGAGGGGGAGGGCCCGAGGTCGAAGTCCACCTCCTCCGCTGCTCAGGCCCTGGCCCCAAACCAAATCTTGCCGTCCTCTAGGGAAACGCCCCCTCCCCGGTCCCCGGCCCCCATGAAAGCACCTGAGGCTGAAGGATGTGGTTTCTGATTATCTTTACTTAAAAACCGCGCAAACACGAGTGTGTACCCAGCCGGGCTCTTGACCAACAAGAGCCCTTTCACCAAGGGCTCCGCTGCCTCCTTTCAGGCCTCCTGCCAGAGTGCGGGGCTGGTCCACCAGGCCTGGCCCTACCCTCAGCAGAGAAGAAAATGCTGTTTCCTTCCCCCCTTGCGGAGACAGAAGCCTGCCCGCCTCTTCCTGGCTAAAGAACCAGATATGGGGGTGGGCAGGGCCAGAGGACCGAGCAGGGAGCCGGGAGTAGCCCGACCTGCACTGGGCTGCTGCCTTAGAAAAAGCAGTTTCTTTTTCGAGCAGAGACAGTCTGGCAGGCCGGGCTCATGGAGACACAGCAGGCCAGCTCCTGAGAACACAGTGCTCCCTCCCCACGGGGGCACGGTGCTCCCTCCCCACGGGGCTCTCCTCGCACCCACCCTGCTCAGGGCCTACTCTGGACCTCCATCTGAGTAGCTTAGCCCAGGGCCTGCTTCCGCCTCGGCTGCTGGGGTCTCCGTGGCTCTTGATGGAAGCCCCGTGGCACCCTCTGGCCTTGTGAACTTTCCGGGCCCTCAGAACTTTCCGGGCCTCTGCCAAAGCTGCATCCTGGCGCTGCCAACGCCTTTTAAGGTGGACTTGTTTGGGGTGGGGAGCAGAGGACAGTGAAGAGGGCATTTGCCAGACGTCGCGTCCACCTGGGGTCATTTTCCAGCTCCTCACATGGTCCTGGAGCACCGCCAGGATGATCCCTCGGTGATCCCTGAGCACTGCTGGGTGTGGCCCAAAACGAAAACACACTTGTTTCTGGGCTTTTCCCGTGGGGCGGGGACACAGCTAGTGCTCAGGGCTCCCCTGACCCTCACTCGGGATCCTCGGGGCTCTCAGAGGACCACGGTGGTGGGTGCCAGGGGTCGAACCAGTCTGTTGTGCAAAACCAGCGTCTTGACCCTGCGCTGTCTCCTTAAGCCAGCGCTGTCTCGGCCCAGGGCTGGCATTTTTTTAAAAAGATGAAAAGTGGGGCCCTGAGTCTCTGGAGTCCCGTGCTCCCCGGCCGTGCTCCCTGGGGGTGCTCCTGGCTGTGCTCCCCGCCGTGCCCCCCACCATGCTTTCCTGAGGAAGCGCAGAGCAGAGCAGTGCTCTAGCACTGGGGTCTTGCCGCTCTGCCCCACGGTAGGCGTCTCTGAGGAATGCCCCTGCTGCCGGGCCATGTCGCCAGTGGCTGCCATGACTGGGTCCTCCTGGGCCGATACTGACCTCAGTCTTCACGGGCCTCCCAGGTGGACCTCCAGGCCGGGCTGTCCGAGTTCTCAGTGGCCCAAGCGCAGAAAAGTCCATGGCTGGAACGAGTTTGTCGCACACAACACGGAGCCGTGTGGAGGAAATACCTGGACCAGGTGTGCCCGGGGAGGGTGAGGGAGGCCACGGTATCGGTCCAGGCTGTCCTGGGCCCACGCGGCGCTGGGGCCCGGATACAGCAGCTTCTGGGATGGGCGGGAGGTGACCAGAAAGTCCCGCTGCCCGCACCAGTGCCCTGGGAGGAGGTGAGCCTCACCGACCCCTTCCCACATGCCCAGAAGCAGAAAATGTCCAGGCCACCCGAGCGCCCAGGCCCTGGCCGGCATGATGGCGTGGCCGTGGCGTGGTCACCCACCGAGACAGGGCTGGGATCGTGGGTGTGAAGGTCCGGCTGACCCCTGACGTTCTGCGCAGGAAGCGCCTGGCCATGCCCTTCCCGGCACTGCCCTGGTGTGGTGGGTGGGTGGGTCCAGGCAGTTGCCCAAAGCTGCGGGAAGAGCAGAAACATGCCATGTCCACGTGGCCTGGGTTCAGAGTTAGCGGTCAGCACCCTGCCACCCAGCTGCAGTCCAGAAGACCCCCTCCAGCCCGGCCGCTTCTCCGCCCTTTGCGCCCGCTGCTTCCTAGAGGGTCTTGATTGGCTGGTCTGACGACCAATCACAGAGCTCGGACAGCATTTCCCGCCTCCAGGCCCGCCCTCTCAGGGCACACCTGGCTGAGTTTGGCACGGACACGCCCTGGACTCACAGGTGGCCGTGACTGTGGCCAGCCCAGAGCTTCTTGGAAGTTCCGTGGGGGTGGAGGAGATGAAGTTCCTTGGAGCTGGAGTCTCGCGGAAGGAGCTGGCATGGGCTGTCTCCCCTCTGCCGGAGACCCCTGCCTGCCTCCATCCCGAGCTGGGGTCTCGCAGAGTGCGCCCTCATTCGCCCGACATTCAGGCTCTCCGAGGGGCCGAGGACGCCGGCAGGGGACACCCGGCGGTTCTCTGGGGACTCCTGCGTGCTGGGACTCCAACCGGGTCAGCGTCTCATGGCCCACAGCCCCTTGGTTGAACCAGCGTGGCTGGCTGGACCCCAGACTCCCGCCCGGACCTGACCGCCGGCTGGAACCTGAGCCTCCCGCCGCTTGGGGGAACTAAGACAAGCAGAGATTGGGGGGTTCTGGACCCTGTTCTCAGGAGGAGCGCTGGGAGCCCCAAGGCTGTGGCTGGCTGTCGCCACTGGGACTCACAGATCTGGGGGCAGATGGGAGAGCAGAGACATGGGCCCTGCCTGGGGCAGCCTGAGGGGCAGGGGCTGGGCAGCCCGCGTCTTGGCAGCTGGGGTGCGGGGAGACAGAGGGTCGGGGGACAGAGAGGGTGGACCCCAGGAGCCACGCGTGGGGGGCTCGGTAGCGGACGGCAGACGGCTTTGCTCCCCCGTCTGACTGCGAGTGAGCCTCGGGCCAGGGCAGAGCGGGCGGCGGCCTCTCTTGTTTGCTCCCCCGTCTGACCGCGAGTGAGCCTCGGGCCAGGGCAGAGGGGCGGCGGCCTCTTGTCTTCCAGTTTAAGAACCCGCTGATCCTGCTGCTGCTGGCCTCGGCCTGGTGAGCGTTCTCACCAAGGAGTTCGAGGACGCCCGTCAGCATCGCCATGGTGAGCCAGGCGCCGCTGGGGTGGAGGGGTCTCGAGAAAGCAAGCCCCTCGTTCCCTAGGGTCTCCGCCCTAGAGAGGTGTGGGGGAGGAGGGTCCTTGCTGGGCCCCCACGTGGCTATGGGCTTGTGCCCACTGGGGTGGAGTGCCAGGTCGCCCTCGCCCGAGCCCGCGAGCTCCTGCATCCTGGCCGCGTGTGGTGCTGAGGCCACTTCACCCGCATCCCCAGACCCAGCACCTGACCTGTGCCAGGGTGGGCGGCGGGACAGGAGATGGCGCAAAGGCTGGGCGCGCTTTGCATGCAGGAGGGCTAGGTTCCGTCCCATTCCGGGAGCACCACCAGGTGTGACCCCCCCACACACACACCCTTAACTGGGTAAAGCTCACATCACCAAAATGAATCATTTTCGGGGTGGGAGATGGTGCCGTGTGCCTGACCCAGGTTCAGCCTCCAGCCCCGTATGCCCCCAAACGCTAGAGACCCCCAAGCAAACTGGGTGGACCTGGCTGTGCCCTGCCTCAGAGGCCTGAGCAGCGCTGCTCCGGGGACCCCAGCAGCCTGGTTGGCTGCGCGCCCAGAGCCCCTCTGCCGGGCAACGATGCAATGCCCCAGTGCCCAAGCCTCTTCACTTGATCACTTGATCACTTGAATCCCGTTATTCATCGATTTACTCGAGCGGGCGCCAGTAACATTTCCATTGGACCCTATCACGTGCCAATGTAGCCCAATGGCATCTGCTTGATTCAGGAATATGAAGAGCCTCAAACCGTTCCTTCAGGGTCTTTACAAGGAAGTCTGACCATCTTGTAGGTGGGCGGCCACGTGATCTTTTGACATCCCGTGGGATCCAGTCGGTAATGGCTCTAGTCCAGCAGTTGGCTCCAAATCGCATTACATGTCCAGCCCATCTGATTTTCGATGCCTTGGCAAACGAGATAGCCTCTTCACACATTGAAAGAAAAGGCAGCCTCTCCCCACCGTGGGCAGACAGACAGGCAGGCAGGCAGACAGACACACACGCGTGCACACACACACACACACGCTTGCCAACTCTTTGGTCTCACCTAACCCGACATTTGGCACAAATGGAGCCTGTCACTGGCCCTTCCTGGCCCTGACGGCTCATCCCTGCTGCCCGCCGTCAGCTCCAGTTCCAAGCCCTCAGACCGGGTCCGTCCTCCCCCTCCCAAAGCTGCTGTCTCCATGGGAAGGCGCAGGCTGGACCACGGGTCCTGGTGCAGAACACGGACGGTGTGTTGTAGAGCGAAAAGGCAGCTTAGGGGAGCTACAGACACACCTCAGGACCCCACGGAACATTCTAGAAGGGCTCCCCAGCGTGCAGCGGCAGAACCGGGCCGGGTTTCCTGTTCTTTGGGGCGAGGTTTGCTCCTTCCCTGACAGCGCCCTCGGCTGCTGAGCCGATGCCCACCCGTTGTCCCCTCTAGGCCGTCTTGATCGTGGTCACCGTGGCCTTCGTCCAGGTGTGTATGATCCCCGAGGCCCGGGCTGAGGTGACCACAGTCTCAGCGGGCTCTCACCCTCGATGTGCGTGTGGTTCCGCGGGAGTACAGGTCGGAGAAGTCTCTCGAAGAGCTGAGCAAGCTGGTGCCTCCCGAGTGTAACTGGTGAGCTGCACATGCACGCACACACAAGTGCCACACGCATACACACGTGCAAACACGCACACGCATGTATACCGACTCGTGCACACACGCACAGGCTCGGCCCGGCTTCCCCAGCAATCTCACGGCTCCCCAAATGCTGGGGGATGCGGGCCTCGTGCCCCTGAAGCCAGCGGGGCCTGTGTCCGCACACACTGCTCACGGTGGCCCGTGGCCCTAAAGACCATGGGGCCGGTGTCCGCACACACTGGTCATGGTGGCCCCGTGGCCCTGAAGCCCAGGGCCGGTGTCCGCACACACTGGTCATGGTGGCCTCGTGCCCCTGAAGCCCAGCGGGGCCTGTGTCCGCACACACTGGTCACGGTGGCCCGTGGCCCTAAAGCCAGCGGGGCCGGTGTCCGCACACACTGGTCATGGTGGCCCGTGGCCCTAAAGCCCGTGGGGCGGTGTCCGCACACACTGCTCACGGTGGCCTCGTGGCCCTGAAGCCCACGGGGCGGTGTCCGCACACACTGGTCATGGTGGCCCCGTGGCCCTAAAGCCAGCGGGGCCGGTGTCCGCACACACTGCTCACGGTGGCCCCGTGGCCCTAAAGCCAGCGGGCGGTGTCCGCACACACTGCTCACGGTGGCCCCGTGGCCCCTAAAGCCAGCGGGGCGGTGTCCACGCACACTGCTCACGGTGGCCCCAGTGGCCCTAAAGCCAGCGGGGCGGTGTCCGCCACACACTGCTCACGGTGGCCCGTGACCCTGAAGCCAGCGGGGCGGTGTCCGCACACACTGCTCACGGTGGCCCCGTGGCCCCTGAAGCCAGCGGGGCGGTGTCCGCACACACTGCTCACGGTGGCCCCGTGGCCCCTGAAGCCCAGCGGGGCGGTGTCCGCACACACTGCTCACGGTGGCCCGTGGCCCTGAAGCCCGCGGGGCGGTGTCCGCCACACACTGCTCCACGGTGGCCTCGTGCCCCTGAAGCCCGCGGGGCGGTGTCCGCACACACTGCTCCACGGTGGCCCCGTGGCCCTGGGCGTCCTGTTTCTGCTGCAGCATCAGAGACAGGAAGCTGCAGCATGTGCTGGCGCGGGACCTGGTTCCCGGAGACATCGTGTCCCTGGCCACCGGAGACCGCGTGCCCGCCGACATCCGCCTCACTGAGGTGGGCGCCCGCCTGGGGGAGGAGGCCGGCTCTCCGCACCTTCCGTCTCCTTCCTCTCTTCCCTCTCCTGCTTCTCTCCCCCTTGGGGGCCACACTCAGCAGTGCTCAGGGGCTCAGTCCTGGTGGGGCTCAGGGGACACTACAGGGCCAGGGATTGGCTCCAGTTACCACAGGCAAAACCAGCGCTCTGTGGGGGGTCTCTGTGGGGATCTGCTCTGTGGGGATCTGCTCTGTGGGGGATCTGTGGGGATCTGTTCTGTTGAGATCTGCTCTGTGGGGATCTGCTCTGTGGGAGATCTGTGGGGATCTGCTCTGTGAGGGATCTGCTCTTTGGGGGTCTCTGTGGGGATCTGCTCTGTGGGAGATCTGTGGGGATCTGCTCTGTGAGGGATCTGCTCTTTGGGGGTCTCTGTGGGGATCTGCTCTGTGGGGATCTGTGGGGATCTGCTCTGTGGGGGATGTGTGGGATCTGTTCTGTTGGGATCTGCTCTGTGGGAACTGCTCTGTGGGGATCTGCTCTGTGGGAGATCTGTGGGGATCTGCTCTGTGAGGGGTCTGCTCAGTGTGGGATCTGCTTTGTGGGGATCTGTTCTGTGGGGTCTGTTCTGTGGGGTCTGCTCTGTGGGGGATCTGTTCTCTTGGGATCTGTTCTGCTGGGGTATCTGTGGGGGACTCTGTGGGGATCTGCTCTGTGAAGGGTCTGCTCAGTGGGGATCTGCTCTGTGGGGATCTGTTCTGTGGGGATCTGTTCTGTGGGGATCTGCTCTGTGGGGGATCTGCTCTCTGGGGATCTTGCTGTGGGGATCTGCTCTCTGGGGATCTGTTCTCTGGGGATCTGTTCTGTGGGGATCTGCTCTTGCGGGATCTGCTCTCTGGGATCTGCTCTCTGGGGATCTGCTCTGTAAGGGGTCTGCTTTGTGGGGGTCTGCTCAGTGGGGAATCTGCTCTGTAGGGATCTGTTCTGTTGGGATCTGTTCTGTGGGGATATGCTCTGTGGGGGATCTGCTCTCTGGGGATCTGCTCTGTGAGGGATCTGCTCTGTGGGGGGTCTGCTCTGTGGGGATCTGCTCTCTGGGGATCTGCTCTCTGGGGATCTGCTCTCTGGGGATCTGCTCTCTGGGGATCTGCTCTGTGAGGGATCTGCTCTCTGGGGATCTGCTCTGTGGGGATCTGCTCTCTGGGGATCTGCTCTCTGGGGATCTGCTCTGTGAGGGATCTGCTCTGTGGGGGTCTGCTCTGTGGGGTCTGCTCTCTGGGGATCTGCTCTATGGGGATCTGCTCTCTGGGGATCTGCTCTCTGGGGATCTGCTCTGTGGGGATCTGCTCTGTGGGGATCTGCTCTGTGGGGGATCTGCTCTCTGGGGATCTGCTCTGTAGGGGATCTGCTCTGTGGGGATTGCTCTGTCAGGCGTGGGCCTCCATTTCCCCTCAGGGCTCCTCGTGAGCACACTGTTGGTGTGGCCCGAGGCAGCTTCAGAAGCGGCTCTGAGGGTCCCTCCAGAGCCCGGTTATCTGAATCATGTTTTGGATCAAACCCTCCCCACCCCGTCTTCCTTCAGCCCAGTTCTCTCAGCTGCGCCCACAGAGGGAGAGGGGGAGGCTTTGCTTGCTACAAGCCTTGGGGGGTGTTTTGCTCCTGGGCTCCACAATCACCAGCTTTGTTCATTCACGGGGATATTACAGTGATTAGGGCCCAGCTCAGGGGACTTAGGGCACGGAACAGCCTGTGGGGCGGAAGCAGCTTAGGAAAGAGCCTGAATAAGTCCTCTCACATGCCCTCTCCCTCTCCCTCTCCCTCTCCCTCTCTCCCTCTCCCTCTCCCTCTCTCTCTTCCTCTCTCTCTCCCTCTCTCCCTCTCCCTCTTCTTCTCCCTCTCCCTCTCCCTCTCCCTCTCCCTCTCCCTCTCTCTCTTCCTCTCTCTCTCCCTCTCTCTCCCTCTCCCTCTTCTTCTCCCTCTCTCCCTCTCTCTCTCCCTCTCCCCTCTCCCTCTTTCTCTCCCTCTCTCTCTCCGCTCCATCTCCCTCTCTCTCTCTCCCTCTCTCCCTCTCCCTCTCCTTCTCCTTCTCTCTCTCTTTCCCTTTCCCTCTCTCTCTCTCTCCCTCTCTCCCTCTCCCTCTCCTTCTCCTTCTCTCTCTCTTTCCCTTTCCCTCTCTCTCTCCCTCTCTCTCCCTCCCTCTCTCTCTCCCTCTCCTTCTCTCTCTCCCTCTCCCTCTTCCTCTCCCTCTCTCCCTCTCTCTCTCCCTCTCTCTCCCTCTCTCTTCCCTCTTCCTCTCCCTCTCTCTCTCCCTCTCCCCTCTCTCTCTCTCCCTCTCCCTCTCTCTCTCCCTCTCTCTCTCCTCTCTCTCCCCCTCTCTCTCTCCTTCCCTCTCTCTCTCCCTCTCTCTCTCCCTCTCTCTCTTCTCTCTCTCTCACACACACACAGACACACACACACTCTCTCTCATGCACACACACAGACACACACACACTCTCGCACACACACGCACACACACACTCCACTTTACACCTCACACCATGGTTCCTCAGTCAGAATGTCCCCTCTCTCACACACACACACTCTCTCTCCGCACACACACACACTCTCACACGCACACTCTCACACCATGGTTCCTCAGTCAGAATGTCCCCCCCACACACACACACACACTACACACACACACACACACACACACACTCGCACGCACACTCTCACACCATGGTTCCTCAGTCAGAATGTCCCCTCTCTCACACACACACACTCTCTCTCGCACACACACACACACTCTCGCACGCACTCTCACACCATGGCTCCTCAGTCAGAATGTCCCCTCTCTGCCACTCCCGTTTCCCTCAGGAGGTCACAGGGCCTCCGGGGGCAGCAGCAGTGCCCGCACTGTTCTCTCACAGAGGCGGCGGCTCCGGGGCTGCTGGGCGGGGCGGGCGGAAGCTCCGTGTGCCCGTGACAAGGTGGCATCGCAGGGCGCGGGAACCTAAGAGCCGGAGCCCGAGGCTGACGGCACAGGCTCAGCCCTGGCCCTTATATTTCTGCAATGAAACAGAATCAGGGTCAGACCTGCCATCTCCTTAGTCACAGAGCAGCGTCAGCCCTGAGCGTCCAAGCGGAGACTCTGCGTCCGTCCGCCTGCCCCTCTGCCCGCGCGCCCTGCAGTCCCTCTCCAGCGTGCTGGGCGCTGGCCGCGGCCCCCACGCCCTGAGGTGGTTTCTGTCCCTTCCTTCTGCCCTCAAGGTCACCAGGCTGTGCCAGTCACGCCTTCCGCAGGCTCCGCCCAGCTGGTCAGGCGGCCGCTGTGTTCTGGGGAGGGCAGGAGCCCTTATCTCCCACCCCTCCACTTAACGTCCGGCTGCCACTGGGTGCTTCCCAAGTGGGGCACGCTCCCTCCGGCCTGAGTTCAGCGCCCAGAGCAGTGCCCACCTCGGCCCTCTCCCCAGTGCTGGGCTTTGCTTTCTCCCCTGCCCTTTCCAGCCCTTTCTCCTGCCCAGAACTGCTGCAAACTAGGGCGAGGGAAGCCATTTGAAAGCTTGAACTCAGCCAGCCAGCGGAGAGACAGGAAGAGTGCTTGCCTGCACACGCTTAGCCTGGGTTCAATCCCCAGCACCCGAGGGGTCCCCCAAGTCTGCCAGGAGAAAGCCCTGAGCACAGCTGGATATAGCCAAAAATGCAAAATAAAAACAGCCCCCCCATATACAACATACAGCCCCCTCCCAGGACTGACTTATTATTTCCATTATGTTGTAATGTTGGCGTGTGTGTGTGTGTGGGGGGGGTAATCTGACCACACCTGCCAAACGAGGGATCACTCCTGGTGGTAGTCAGGAGACCCTCTGTGGTGCCAGGGACCAGTCCGGCAAAGAGCGAAGTTCCCTTCCTGGCTCCTGGTCCCTGGAGCTTCCCTGGTGTGGCGGGCCTTGATGGGTCCCCGCTGCCCGGCAACACGGCGTGCTTGGCCCCTGTGCGTCTGGGGAAGGCAGCAGCTCCCGTGGACCTTTCCTTGGCTCCCCAGGTCACGGACCTGCTGGTGGACGAGTCCAGCTTTACTGGGGAGGCCGAGCCCTGCGGAAAGACAGACTCTCCGCTGCCGGGCGAGGGCGACCTCGCCAGCCCTCACCAACATCGTCTTTATGGGCACCCTGGTGCAATGTGGGAAGGGGCAGGTAAGCCGGGCGGGGCCTCCTCCCCTGCTGCCCACCTGCCCACGGGCTCCTGGGCTCTCTCACCCGTCTCTCGCACCCAGGGCGTCGTGATTGGCACCGGAGAGCGGTCTCAGTTCGGAGAAGTATTCAAGATGATGCAAGCCGAAGAGGTGGGTGCCCTCGGGCCCCTGCCTGCTCCTGAGCTGGGCCTTGGGAGCCTTCCAGACCCTTCTGGCCTGGAGACCCCAGCTGCGTGCCCCAGGCCTCTGCTGTGAGGCCTGCGGGCACATGCACACAAGAGCTCATGAGAGAATTTCTTTCTGGTTTCTTGTGGGCACACCTGGCAATGCTGGGGCTGACTCCGGCTTACACTCAGGAATTACTGCTGGCAATGCTCAGGGAACCCTGTGGGATGCCGAGATCGACCCCAGATTGGCTGGGTGCCAGGCACACGCCCTCCCTGCTGCACTCCCTCTTGGGCCCAGGACGCAGGAGCCTAAGAGGAAGTGGGCAGACCCTAAGCGAAGGGCAGTGAGCTCTTTTTTTTCTTTTTTGGGTCACACCTGGCGACGCTCAGGGGTTACTTCTTGGTTCTTTGCTCAGGAATTATTCCTGGCGGTGCTAGGGGCCATATGGGATGCTGGGGATCGAACCCGGTCGGCCGTGCAAGGCAACGCCCGCCCCGCTGTGCTGTGGCTCCTGCCCCGGGCACTGAGTTCTTACGTGCGTGTTCCATGCCCCTGTCACCTGCTCCAGTATGAACACCAGAACTCTGCGGCTCCCAGGGCCTGTCCACACCCTCTTCTCCTTTCAGACACCCAAGACCCCTCTTCAGAAAAGCATGGACAAGCTGGGGAAGCAGCTGACCCTCTTCTCTTTCGGCATCATTGGTGAGTGGGCGAGGCCGGGGGTGGAGCCAGACCCCGCCCCAGCTGCGCCACGGGCTGCCTCACCACACGCGGCCACCCACACCCCCTGTGAGGCTCAGCCCAGCCCTGTAATGACATCGACAAAGGCTCTTTCTTGGTTATGCTCCTGGTCCCTGGCACCACCACACTTAGCCGTAGGGGCCCCGGCCCTCCCGCCCTTCAGGTCCTCGCCAAGAGGCTCTTGGACCAGCAGGCGAAGGAGACCATAAAGGCGCAGGGGCATGTTTAAGGTCTGACCGGGAAGTGAACTCGTTGCTTCCCATTCTTTTTTTTTTTTTTTTGCTTTTTGGGTCACACCCGGCGATGCTCAGGGTTACTCCTGGCTCTGCACTCAGGAATTACTCCTGGCAGTGCTCGGGGGACTATATGGGATGCCAGGGATCAAACCCAGGCCAGCACAGGCCGGCCACGTGCAAGGCAAACGCCCTACCCGCTGGGCTATGGCTCCGGCCCCTGCTTCCCATTCTTGATTGGTCATAATGGAGTCACGTGGGCAGACTGCAGAGGAGACTGGGACAGGTCAGGGATACCCCAGCCTGTGTCGCTGTTGGGCCTGCTGGCTGTGCCCTGGGCTGATCTCCTTGGCTTTGCCAACACCAGCCAGTGTCTGCCTGATGCTGCAGACGTAAACTAAGATCTTCACCCTCGGCGTGGCCAGGCCCTCCCCGTGCTCCTTCTCACGTGGCCAGGCCCTCCCCATGCTCCTTCTCACGTGGCCAGGCCCTCCCTGTGCTCCTTCTCACGTGGCCAGGCCCTCCCCGTGCTCCTTCTCATGTGGCCAGGCCCCTCCCGTGCTCCTTCTCATGTGGCCAGGCCCTCCCCGTGCTCCTTCTCACGTGGCCAGGCCCTCCCTGTGCTCCTTCTCACGTGGCCAGGCCCTCCCGTGCTCCTTCTCACGTGGCTAGACCCTCCCCGTGCTCCTTCTCACGTGGCCAGGCCCCTCCCCGTGCTCCTTCTCACGTGGCCAGGCCCTCCCGTGCTCCTTCTCACGTGGCCAGGCCCTCCCCGTGCTCCTTCTCACGTGGCCAGGCCCTCCCCGTGCTCCTTCTCACGTGGCCAGGCCCTCCCCGTGCTCCTTCTCACGTGGCCAGGCCCTCCCCGTGCTCCTTCTCACGTGGCCAGGCCCTCCCCGTGCTCCTTCCTCACGTGGCCAGGCCCTCCCCGTGCTCCTTCTCACGTGGCCAGGCCCTCCCTGTGCTCCTTCTCACGTGGCCAGGCCCTCCCTGTGCTCCCTCACGTGGCCAGACCCTCCCCGTGCTCCTTCTCACGTGGCCAGGCCCTCCCGTGCTCCTTCCTGGCTTCATTCTCTGTCCTCCCCCAAGCCTCCAGGGCTCTCTGACCCCTAGTGAGTCCTCACAAACATTTGCTGAGCTAATAAAGCCACAGACCAGCAAACCACCCGCCGTGAGAACAGGAAGCGCCTGTGGGCGGCCTCACAGCAGTCACTCTTGCTTAGGAGGCGAGAGGCTCCCAGGAGGACGGTGAGCAGGGGGCTGCAGCAGAGGAGAAGGCCGGTCCTGTCCAGCTTTCCCAGCTCGTCAGAAGTCAGGCGGCGTGGTCGCCGTGGCGCGTCCTGGTGCTCAGGGCGGTTCTCTCACGCTGGCACAGACGTGCCGCGCCTCCTCGGCTGCGTCTGGTTTCGTCTTCTTCCCAATGCCCGCCCGGAGGCACGCTCTGTCCACGTGCCCTGAGGGTCACTGTGTGTCTGCCGCGCTCTGCCCCTCTCCCTCCTCCACTCAACTCTTTTTGTGTGATGGGTCACACAGTACTTCAGGGCTAACTCCTGGCTCTGCACTCAGAACTCACTCCTGGCAGTGCTCAGGGGACCGTATGGGATGCCGGGGATCGAACCGGGTCGGCCTCCTACAGGCAATTGCCATCCCCACTGTGCCCTCACTCTGACCCCCCAAAAGAAGGAACTGGAGTGAGTGTGCAGGGAGTGTGTTTGCTTTGTGTAGTGACCGGGTTCCATCCCGGCAGCCGATATGGTCCCAACTCCAGGAGTGAATCTTGAGTACACGGCCAGGAGCCAGCCCTGAGCACAGAGCCGGGGAGCCAGCCCTGAGCACAGAGCCAGGAGCCAGCCCTGAGCACAGAGCCAGGAGCCAGCCCTGAGCACAGAGCCAGGAGTCGGCCCTGAGCACAGAGCCAGGAGCTAGCCCTGAGCACAGAGCTGGGAGTCAGCCCTGAGCACAGAGCCAGGAGTCAGCCCTGAGCACGGAGCCAGGAGTCAGCCCTGAGCACAGAGCCAGGAGCCAGCCCTGAGCACAGAGCTGGGAGTCAGCCCTGAGCACAGAGCCAGGAGTCAGCCCTGAGCACGGAGCCAGGAGTCAGCCCTGAGCACGGAGCCAGGAGTCAGGAGTCAGCCCTGAGCACAGAGTCAGGAGTCAGCCATGAGCACGGAGCCAGGAGTCAGCCCTGAGCACCACCAGGTGTCCAGACAAACAAAAACCCCGATCCCAGGAATAATCTGTCATTGCGGGGACCCAGCCACCCCCATTTGGTGTTTCTGGGGCTTTCAAAGCAATGTGGGGAATGCTGGGAAGAAACGTGGGTCCCCACCCAGCATGAAGGCCCCTAATGGCGCTTCCAGACAGAAGCTCGCCAGGCACAGCCTCTCCGCGGGAGGAGCCCGTGAGTCAGGCTCAGCGCTGAAACCTGGGCTTCACCCAGCCGGCTCCTGCTTAGGCCGCGGGAGTTTGGGGTTCCAGGACCTCTGCCCAATTCCAGCGTTGTTCTGACCCAAGCTCTAGAACCAATGCAGAGACGGTCCCGAGGCGGCAGGGCCGCGGGGCTGCGGGCTCGCTGACTCACCCCAGTTCTCGTGGAGGCCCCAGACTTCTGCAGCGGGTGCGTGGGCTCAGCTAGGGTTTACCTTTTCTGCTGAGCTGTCATTTGCCTGATGGCTCAGGTTCGTGACACATACACTCGCCCTCACGTGTACGCACGGCGTGTACAAGCCTGTACCCGTCACAGATGTGCACGTGTGCACTCCACACATTCTCACACGTGCACAGACTTGCACATATTGTTGGCCCATGAGGGCGGTGCTAGAGTAACGGGGGCCGGAGGGACAGTCCAGCGGGGAGGGCATTTGCCTTGCACATGGCTAACCTGGGTTCGATCCCCAGCATCCCAAAGGGTCCCCCAAGCACTGCCGGGAGTGACCCCTGAGCATCACAGGGAGGGGGTGCTGAGTGATTCGTTTTTTGAAAAGGGGGCTGCGAAGCCCCGGGCGCCTCTGCTCCGTCCCAGCTGAGCCCGCCCGAGCTGCCGTGCTCTGCCCGCGGGCTCACAGGCGTCTCTCCCCAGGGCTGATCCTGCTCGTCGGCTGGCTGCAGGGGAAGCCGCTGCTCAGTATGTTCACGGTCGGGGTCAGGTAAGGGGTGAGGTCGCCCAGCAGGTGGGGTCTCCCGGGCTCAGAGAACAGAAGCTGCTGGTGCAGGGTCGGGTGCGTCGCTAGCTCAGACCCTGCTGGACCACGCTGGGACGGCGGTTTCCCAGGGCGGCTTCTGAGCCGCTGGTGCTTCTGGGCGTGGGGAGGGCTGGAGGGTCTCGTGTGTGCGCCGGGGGTGGGGCAGCGCGTGTGGCCTCCCACCCCCATCACTGTGGTGCCGCACCAACCCTCCCCGTTTTAGGGGTAACGGAGGCAAGGCGTGTCACTGAGGCCACGTGGCCGATGGCAGCCTGGGGCCACGTGACTGAGCCTCGCTGAGTCCCCACTCGGTGATTCTGAGAGGTGTCCTTCGCCGGGGTGCTGGGCGCGGCGGGCGCAGGTGTGACAGTGCAGCAACAGCTCAGTGGGGCCCGAGCCCAGGACTCCAGCACCGGGGCCACCGGCAGTGCAGGACACGGCGGCCTGGCCTGGGTCCCCTGGACAGTGGCCCCTTGCTGTGTCGCTGACGTCCACTCACATCCCCACACATCACGCCAGGATGTACACAAATACCGCTGCCACACGGCAGGACAGCAGCTGGAGATGGGGACCTGCTGGTGGGTTGTGGACAGGGTCACGGTGCAGCCCGATGGCCCTCGGGACATGGACAGGGACGGAAGTCAGGTGGAGGCAGCCGTGTGTGCCTGAGGGGGCAAATCCGTGCCAGCAGAGAGCAGGGTCGTGGGGCGGCGGGGACTCGCCATCACAGCCTTGGCTGAAAACTGGCATGGCCACAACCCACAAACCCCGACACACGTCCACACACCCCATGCACAGACACAAACCCGCACACGGCACAAACCCCCTCCACACAGACACAGCCCCCACGTGGCCACAACCCCCAACAGCCACAACCCCCCACATGCCCGCAGAGCCCCACGCAGTCAGCCACAGCTAGAGACTGGAGCAGGGCAGAGACCCCGCCCAGGCCGTTCTGCGAGCCCAGAGAAGTGCAGCCGGGTGTGGAACACACGTTGCAGCCTCCAGCCCGGCCCAGCCAGTCCCAGCTGCTGCGGCACCGGGGCGCCTCCCAGGGAGAATCAGTGGCTGACGACACCCGCCTTCCTTCAGTGCAGGGCTGAGAATGTGAGTGTGAGTGTGTGTGCGTGAGGTGTGTAAGCGTGAGTGTAAGCGCGAGCATGTGTGTGCATGGTGCACGTAAATGTGTTAGTGCGTGTAAATGTGTATACCCGCACATGCATGTACATCTGTGTACCATGCTGGCATGTGTGTGCCTAGAGTGTAGACTTACATGTGAATGTCTTTCTGTGCCTGTGTGTATGCACGTAACTCTCGACGTGAGCACAGTCATGTGTGTGCCGTGTGTTGTACATGTATGTGTGTGCCCGTGCCCCCCTCCCTGGCTCATAGGACAGGTTCAAGGGCTGCGGTGGAGCTGTGCCCTCAGGCAGAGTGTGGCTGGACACTAATCCGGGACCTAGAATCTAACCCAGCTCTCGTCACTAAATAAACCAGGCCCTAGCTGAGAGCAGGCACGGAGACGTGCCCGACTTGGGGCACGTGAGCTGGCCCCGTGGCCACTGTCCTCCTCTGAGCATTGCACAATCCCTGGACGTGTACACTCACGGCAGCTCGGTTCTTCCCAGCCCAGGAGCGTGAAAACCAGCCCACGGGGTGGGGCGGGGACCAGGTGCCGGCGCCCTTCCTGCCCGCGCCACAGGAAGGGGCAGTTGCTGGGCTCCGGGCCAGTTCTGCCGGGCACTGTTGGGTCTCCCCGGGGGTGCAGAGCGCCAGGCTCTGATGACAGCCCCCGGCTCCCCACGCCCAGTTCACCGTCCGCCAGGCCTGCCAGTCAGGGCTTTCTTGGTGCTCCTCTGGTGCTGAATTACAGGGGCCGAGTGCGGCAGAAACCGCCCCCAAATAAGTTCCAGCTCTCGGGACGGGGACTCCAGCTTCTCTATTAGGGTCGCAGGGCGCCCCACTCCAGGCAAGGCTGTCAGGGGACCTGAGTTCTGGGGAGGGCCGTGGGGAGACGCTGCTGAGAGCAAGTGTAGAGAAGGTTCCAGAGTCTTCCCAAGCGGAGTGGGGAGGAGGCGGCAGTGGGGCCCCAGGGAGGCACATGAGGGTCCCTGGTGGGATGGCACGGAGCATCCGTGCTTGACCTTGAGGGGGGGGGCTCCACCCAGGGAGCTCGGGGTCCTGGGGGGAGCCTGGGAGCTCCTCAGATCCTCAGTTAGCGTCTGGGGCTCCTGATGTAGCGAGGGGCTGGGTGCAGGAGGCGGTAGCCCCGCTTGTGCCGTGGTGGGGAGCAGGATGTGGAGTCCATGACTGGGGGTCCTGGCAGTGTATCCAGAAGGCCCCACCCTGGTGCTGGCCCCTAAGCCCTGGTGCATGTTTCCAGCAAGTGACCGAGGGTCCCTGCAGCCCTTCTTCCCTGGGGGACACCCCAAGGGTACAGGTTGCCCTGCTCCGGCCTGGGAGAGCTGTGCTCTGTTCAGCCGCGTGAGCCCAAAGGGCGTGCGAGGAGGCGCCTCCACAACCAATAACCGGGAATTGTCCTTCCGAGCGAGCTGACCGCCTTGAAACGTCCGGGTGTGCTCCGCGTGGCCGTTTCTAATCTTTATTAGTTTGTGGCTTAACCTTTTATTACTGTGAAAACATCTCGGCAGCCCTGTGCCCCGGGGCGCGGACCCTCTGCAGAAGCGGGCTGGGCTCTGGGCTCCGTGCTCCGCCCGGGTGGTCCATTGTCCCCAGGTGACTGGATTGCTTGATTCCTGGACAAGAGCTTTTCCCCATTTTATATTTGGGCTTTGGTCCAGGACTCGGGGCTGCTCCAGGCCCAAGCCCAGCCAGCGCTGGCCACGCGGACCCGAGCTCCCCTGGGCATCTCTGGGCCCTTCCCCTGGAATCTGGAATCTGGAGTGGGGTGGCGGGAAGGAAGCGTGGCCTCAGGCACTCGTGGCTTTGCCCCCTGGTGCCCCAGAACCGAGAAGCAGCAGCCGAGCACACGGTCCTCAGCCAGGCCCTCTGGGGATACCACCACTGCTCACGTGTGTGTGTGTGTGTGCTCGCGTGTGTGCACATGTGTGTGTGCACGTGTGTGTGTGACTGATGGGGCGTGGCAGGGAGAGCCATACCACAGACACTGACCGTGGACCCGGACACGGAGCCCAGAGGCCAGTTTCACCAGGCTGATGGGGGAGTGATTGACAGGACCCCGGTGGCCTGTCCCCTCTGTCCAGCCTGGCAGTGGCTGCCATCCCCGAGGGCCTGCCCATCGTTGTCATGGTGACGCTGGTGCTGGGAGTGCTGCGGATGGCCAAGAAGAGGGTCATCGTGAAGAAGCTGCCCATCGTGGAGACGCTGGGTGAGGCACGGCCACTCCTCGGAAGTGGGCCCCTGGGGGCCTGCGCCCCGCCTGGTCCTCCGGAGGGCCCAGGGTCACTTCCTTTCATCCTAAACCAGGTTGCTGCAACGTCATCTGCTCCGACAAGACAGGGACACTGACCGCCAATGAAATGACGGTCACCCAGCTGGTGACATCAGACGGACTCCGCCGAGGTGAGTCGTGCACACGCCCCAGATCTGAGCCCAGGTGTGTCCCCCTTCCTCTGTGTGAGCACCTGGAATCTTCTAGAACAAAACGAGAAAGAGGCCAGAGCCACAGTAGCGTGGGGAGGGTGTTTGCCTCACACACAGCCGGCCCGGGTTGGGTCCCTTCACCCCTAGGGCTCCCCAAGCCTGCCAGGAGTGAGTCCTGAGCAGAGGAGCCCTGAGCACTGCTGCGTGTGGCCCCGCGAACAACAAACACACACACAAACCGTGAGGAAGAAACCCAGCCGGGCGCGAGAGTCGCGATGGCGGGAGCTCAGAGCAGCCGCAGCAAGGCGCCCCCTGGGACTTTTGTTCTTTGCTTCATGAACACGTTTAAGCACTGGGGACAGTCGCAGCAGAGACAGGGACGAGGCCCCTCAGTCCTGCTGCAGCCGAGGTCACCAGGGCACGGCTGCCGGCTGTCCACCCCGATGGCTCTCTCGCGTGTTCTGCGTGTTCTCGCTGTGGGCTGTCTCGGCTGCAGTGTCCACTGACCTGGCTGCTGGGTGTCTCCGCCCCTGCAGGTCAGCGGAGTCGGGTACAACGTGCGCGGGCACCGTGTGTCTCCTGCCCACGAGGGAGGTCCTCAAGGCGTTCCGCCAACGTGTCTGTGGGGGAAGCTGGTGGAGGTGAGTCAGGAGTCGCACGGGCGCAGGGGCTGGGAGGGTGGGGCGCAGGGCGCAGCTGGGGAGGGTGGGACGCAGGGCGCGGGGCTGGGGAGGGTGGGGCGCAGGGCGCGGGGCTGGGGAGGGTGGGGCGCAGGCGCGGGGGCTGGGAGGGTGGGGCGCAGGGCGCAGCTGGGGAGGGGGGGGGGCAGCGACCACCTTTGTTTGCACCCCGCTTTCCCGTTCCCATCACTCCTCCCTGACCTTTAACCCTGTGCCCCAAAGACCCGCAGCCAGGGCCGTGGCTGCTGGACAGACCTATCGGAGCTGCAGCGCTGGGCCTAGGTTCCAGGCCCTTCACACAGACAGGAAAGAATCAACGACTTGGCAAACACAGGCGGTGGCCAAGGGCCAGGACAGGACACTAAGACAGAGTGCGGGCCTGGGGCAGCTCGGCGGCGGGCGGGGCGGGCACAGCCTTTCTCTGAGCAAACACCCAGTTCTGGGTCCCCGAGGCTCACAGGCTGGTGCGGGCTGTGCTGGCGGCGCCCAGCCCCGTCCCTGGTACCACCCAGTCCCTGAGCACCTCCAGGAGCGACCCTGCCAACACCTGAGCCACAGAGTGTTTATTTAGCTTGTGTGGGCCGGGCCGTGGTCGGGGGCTGTGACGCCTGTTGGCTGCGAGCTTTGACGCCCGTTTCCTCTGCAGTACAGAGCAACTAACAGGGCTCAGGGACTCCAGGGTTCCTGTGAGTCCCAGGAGGCCCTGGGGCGGAACAGGCTGGCGAGTTGTGTCCACACTTGCAGCTGTCCCCAGGAGGGCCAGGCCCGGTCCCTCGGGCCTCATGGCCCCACTTCCTGTTACAGCCCCTACTTCTGTCGTGGCTCTGGTGTGCTCACAGCGGCCCTCAGGAAACCGTCACCCTCCGGTGCTTGGGGCGCTGCTGCCCACCGGCGTGCCCTGGCTCTGCTCTGAAGCACGCGGCCTGGCCCCACCCACCTCCGACATCTGTCCCCTTCCAGGCAGGCTGCGTGGCCAACAACGCCGTCATCAGCAAGGACACGGTGCTGGGCCAGCCCACCGAGGGCGCCCTCCTGGCTCTGGCAATGAAGGTGGGTCCAGGTGGTCTGCACCGGGGCTGTTGCAGAATGGGGCAACCCCCGCCCCTGGCTGCCACTCAAATGCAAGAGACGGCTCTGAGGGGCTCTGAGGGGCTGGTGGCTCTGGAAAGGTCTGCGGGTGGGGCTGGAGCGACAGCACAGAGGGGGAGGGTGTTGGCCTGCATGCACCTGACCGGGTCCAGTCCCAGCATCCCTGAGCACCGCCAGGAGTAACCCCTGAGCATTGCTGGGTGTGACTCAAAAAGCAAAAAAAAAAAAAAAAGTTCTGCAGGGGACAGAGAATAGTGGTCTGAGGGGTCACACAGCTCTGGACACCTCCCAGGGAGCCAGCCCCCCCCAGCCCTGCCCTCCAGGCTGGGTGCCCCTCTGTCCCCCCTCGTTGTCCTCCCTCAGGACTTCCTACTGGTCCCCTCCGACCCCTCTGGCTCTCACGTCCCCGTCCTTCCCTATACGTGACCCTCAGCACCCCAAGGACCCCGTTGCCCCACCAGGTGTGGCTCCCACAAACACAGGCACAAATGTTCCTCCGTGGGTATGGAGTGGTGGGCAGGCCGGGTGACGCGAGGCGCCTGACCCGCCCCGGCCCAACCCCCCAGATGGACCTGAGTGGTGCCAAGGACGCCACGTGAGGAAGAGGGAGATTCCGTTCAGCTCGGAGCAGAAGTGGATGGCGGTGCTGTGCAGCCCCCGGGCGAGGTGAGCCCGGCGTCAGGGGCAGCGGCGCCCCAACCCCGGAAGGCGCCGGGACCAGCGTGGGGCTGCGGGGTGAGGGGCGCAGGGCAGGGGCAGGCGACAGACCCGAGTGTGCTCTGTCTTCACACGGCCGTGGCGGGGTGGTCTTGCTCTGAGCCCACCCGGAGAGGAGAAAGCTGGGCCCGGGTCTTCCCTTTCTTGCGCCTGGGCGGCTCCTCTTTTCTGCAGTAGGGAAAAAGCAGAACTAGTTTTTCAAGTGTTTTTCCACGCTGAGTCTGGTTCACACCCAAGCGGTCCCTAGGGTCTGCGGCCCTGCCGGAGCGTCCCAGGGCTCGGTGCTGAGTCGCGCGCGTAGAAGCAGGATTTTCTCCAAGAGACCCCCTCCGGGCTGTGTCGAGGGAATGGTGGGGGGCCTCATGGAGGCGTTCTGCCCTCCACCTGCTGGACCACCTGGGCCTTCCCAGGAGGGTCCAGGGAAATCAATGGACAGAAGCAGTTTCTCAGGGAGTACGAGTCAAGGTCACACCTGGGGCAGCGCAGAGCAGGTGCAGGGGCTGTGTGTGCCCGCAGCGACCTGAGACAAGACGAAAGAAACCCCCAAAGCTCAAAGTCCTCCCCTCGCCTGCACCCAGACTTCCTCCATAGAGAGCCCAAGCTGGGAAGTTGGGAAATCCCAGTTAGAGCAACTGCAGAGGCCAGGGGCGGGCCCGAGCGACAGCTCAGCGGCGGGCCCTCTCCCTGCGCGTGGCTGACGGGGTTTCCATCCCGGCACCCCTGTGGTCCCGAGGCCACCAGGAGGGAGCCCCTGAGCACTGCCAGGTGTGGCCCCCAAACAAGTGAGTGTTCTTCTGCCCTGTCTTCTTCCTCTCCGGCACCCCTTCCTCAATAAAGCTGTTCCTCCTCACTGCTCACCTCCTGACCGCCGCCAGGGCCTGTGACCTCTGGAACAGCCATGGGCCCACTTTCCTTTCCTGCCTGAGGCTACAGCCCCTGGGCCAGAGATAAAGCAGATCTCAGGTGACCAAGGGGGGAGCCGTGGCTTTACCGTACTGACCCCCACCAGGCGCCGCAGGAGGCAGCTGAGGTTGGCACTCAGCGCATAGGGCTATCCCCACGCTCCCCACGGACTTGGAGTGGTCAGTCTCTCCTCAGAAGCTTCACGTGGCTCAGATGTGGGGGCACGGGGGTGCCCGGTGACCCTGACATCCCAAGAACGTAGCTGGTGGTGTGGCCACGGGGTGGCTGTGAGCCCAGGTTAGGGGTGTGGCCGCTGCTTGGCTTGGCCCAGGTTGGGGCGTGGCCAGGTCTAAATTAAGGGTGAGTCTAAATTAAGGGCGTGGCTTGAGCCAGGTTGGGGCGTGGCCAGGGCATGGCTGTAAGTCTAAATTGAGGGCGTAGCTTGAGCCCAGGTTGGGGGCGTGGCCAGGGCATGGCTGTAAGTCTAAATTGAGGGCGTGGCTTGAGCCCAGGTTAGGGTGTGGCCGGTGTTTGGCTTGAGCCAGGTTGGGGCGTGGCCAGGGCGTGGCTGTAAGTCTAAATTGAGGGCGTGGCTTGAGCCCAGGTTGGGGCGTGGCCAGGGCATGGCTGTAAGTCTAAATTAAGGGCGTGGCTTGAGCCAGGTTGGGGCGTGGCCAGGGCATGGCTGTAAGTCTAAATTGAGGGCGTGGCTTGAGCCAGGTTGTGGGCGTGGCCAGGGCATGGCTGTAAGTCTAAATTGAGGGCGTGGCTTGAGCCAGGTTGTGGGCGTGGCCAGGGCATGGCTGTAAGTCTAAATTGAGGGCGTGGCTTGAGCCAGGTTGGGGGCAAGTCAGGGCTGTGACCCCTGACCCCTGCTGCCTTCTTCCATGGCCCTGTGGGGTCCCCCTGCCCTGGGAGCCTCTCCCCCGTCCAGAGGGGCGGGCGCGGAGGCCCGCCGTGGGCAGATCCGGTGACGTGAGCACGTGTTGGCAGGATCAGGAGGACGTGTACTTCCTGAAGGGCGCCCTGGAGGAGGTGCTGCG
Organism: Cryptotis parvus; assembly: GCA_021461705.1. Lineage (NCBI taxonomy): Eukaryota > Metazoa > Chordata > Mammalia > Eulipotyphla > Soricidae > Cryptotis > Cryptotis parvus. The sequence continues at coordinate 101,733 of JAJIBD010006160.1, forward strand.
CAGCTGCGCCACCTACAGCCACGGGGGCCTCCCCCTGCCACTGACACCGCAGCAGCGCGCCGGCTACCTGCAGGAGGAGAAACGGATGGGCTCGCTGGGCCTGCGCGGTCAGTGGGGGCCGGCACCACCCACACGCCAAGGGCCTCGAGTCTGGGGGCAGCCGCGGGCGGGAGGGATGCCACAGGACTGGGCAGGCGGGGGCTGAAGTCAGAGCCGGGGGGTCCGGGTGGACGCAGAGCCTCTGGGTGGGGTCAGACACAGAGCCCGTGGCGGAGAGTGGATGTGGACCCCCAGCGGGCCAGGGGGTGGACGAGAGCCCGGCTGGTGGAAGGGCCTTCACTGGTTTTCCTAAGACGGGAGAACCAGCCGCCGCCCGGCACCCACACCTTCCTTCACCCCAGTAACTGCTGCTCGGGGTCTGCCAGAGGTGGGGGTGAGCCCCGGGGTGACCCTGAGCCCCCATCTCTCTCCCCAGTGCTGGCGCTGGCCTCGGCCCCGAGCTGGGGACACTGACCTTCCTGGGCCTCGTGGGCATCATCGACCCCCGCGTGCGGGTGTCAGGGAGGCAGTGCGGCTGCTCCGGGAGTCGGGGGTGGCCGTGAAGATGGTCACAGGCGACGCTCTGGACACGGCCTTGGCCATAGGTGGGCAGGGGGTGAGGAGGGGCACCGCCAGGCACGGGCCCTCAGAAGCTCCGTAGAGCCTGAGGGGCCACCTCCTGCCTGTACACCCTCTGGGGAAGGGGAAGGGAAGGGAGGTCTGGGCTGACACAGCACCGGGTCCCAGTTAGAGGTGGGCAGGGGTGGTCGTCCAGCTATTCCTGCAGGTTCCTGGGGCCAGCAGGCCGGGCTGCGTGGGCACGGTCAGTCTGGACACAGCCCTCAGCGGGTTCTCCTGGCCCAGGGAGGAACATCGGCCTGTGCTCGGGGCAGCCGGACGCGCTGTCCGGGGAGGAGGTGGAGAACATGGAGAAGCAGCAGCTGATGGAGCGTGTGGGGAAGGCGAGTCCTCGGCTGCGGGCGGGGCAGGCGGGAAGGGGCTGGGGGCAGGCGGGCACAGTGCCCACCTCCGCACGCCGACACTCTCCTCTCTGCTCTGCCAGGTGTCCGTGTTCTTCAGGACCAGCCCAAAGCACAAACTCAAGATCATCAAGGTGAGGGGCGCAGACAGCGCTCGGGGTCGCTCCTCCGGCGCCGGGGACCACGCGGGCAGGGACGGACCTGGCTGGCGGAGCCGCCTCCCGGTGCTTCCTGCTTATTTCTCGGAGGCGGATCCTCGTCTCCGGACTTGGTGCTGCCTCGCCATGGACTTAAGTGTGGGGGTGCAGGGCCTGAACCCGGAGCCTCACGTGTGCGACACCTACGGGGGGCTCCGGGGCGGCCGTGCAGGCCTGAGTGCTCAGTGCTGGTGTTTGGGACCACCGGCGGTGCCAGGCACTTGCTCCTGCCTCAGCCCAGGCCTCACCGCGTCCCCGAGGACAATGGGGAGACGTGGGACACGCCAGTTCCCACAACGGGCTTGGGGTCCTGCCCTCAGCCCCCGTGGGGCCTGGGCCTCACCAGCGCCTCTCCCCACACAGGCCCTGCAGGCGTCGGGGCGCCGTCGTGGCCATGACGGGGACGGGGTGAACGACGCCGTAGCCCTGAAGTCGGCAGACATCGGCATTGCCATGGGGCAGACGGGCACAGACGTGAGCAAGGAGGCGGCCAGCGTGGTCCTGGTGGAGGGCGACTTCTCGGCCATCATGTGCGCCCCCTCCACGGGTGCTCGGGGGGCCTCCCGGCAGTGTGGGGCTGCCCACCGCCAGCTGCCGAGGACGGGGCACGCGCTCCCTGGACATGCGCTGAGAGGGCACTGCCTTGTCCTGAGAGCTGCCCCCTGGCACAGGTCAGGGGCGCGTTGACTGGGGGCACGTGCTGGGGTGCAGAGCTTCCGGCTTGGGAACTGGGGCCACTCCCAGGCCCTCCCTGTCGGGACACGCAACAGGCCCCAGAGCCGCAGTGGACAGGACCCTGGAGTCATGGCAGTGGGTGGAGAAAGGCCGAATCCTCCGTGTCTGACCGTGTTTGGGTTCTGCTGGGCTGCCGCGCACATCACTAGCGGGTGGGATTCTGAGGCCCCGAGGTACCCCAGAAGTGTTTCCGGGGTGGAGACAGCAGCAGGCGGGGCACTGGCCTGGCCTGGCTGACCCAGCTTCAATGCCCAGCACCAACCACACAGGGTTCCCCAAGCCTGCAGGAGTGACCCTAAGCCAGAGCCTGGAGCAGGCCCTGAGCACTGCAGGGGTGACCCCACACTAAAAGGAAACGTGGGGCTGGGGGCCGGAGCGGGAGCAGGGCGGGAGGGCGTTTGCCAACCGGGCTCGATCCCGGCATCCCCATATGGTCCCCGAGCACCGCCAGGAGTGATTCCTGAGTGCAGAGCCAGGAGGAACCCCTGAGCATCGCTGTGTGTGACCCAAAAAGCAAAAAAAAAAAAAAAGAAAGAAAGAAAAGCAAAGCAGGCATGGACCCACTTCCTCTGACACCTGTAGGTCAAGTTCCCGGAGACGTTGGCAAGAGGCTCTGACAAGGCCATTGGCGTGTCCTCGTGCCCCGCCCGTCACACTTCCTGGGGGCACAGCAGGGTCGCTGGGCTCTGGCTCAGAGACATGGCCGCCAGGCCCCCGCTGTGCTGGCTCTTGGGGGCATCACGTGGCCGCAGAGAGCACAGAAGCCTGGGGTGCCTCCTGGGACATGAGCACAGGACGCGTCAGCGGGCGTCCCCCATGGAAGGGACAGGCTGACCCTCGCCCAGCGGGCGTCCCCCATGGAGGGACGGGCTGACCCTCGCCCAGCGGGCGTCCCCCATGGAGGGGACGGGCTGGCCCTCACCCAGCGGGCGCCCCCATGGAGGGGACGGGCTGGCCCCTCACCCAGCGGGCGTCCCCCATGGAGGGGACGGGCTGGCCCTCACCCAGCGGGCGTCCCCCATGGAGGGGACGGCTGACCCTCGCCCAGCGGGCGTCCCCATGGAGGGGACAGGCTGACCCTCGCCCAGCGGGCGTCCCCATGGAGGGGACAGGCTGACCCTCGCCCAGCGGGCGTCCCCATGGAGGGGACGGGCTGACCCTCGCCCAGCGGGCGTCCCCCATGGAGGGGACGGGCTGGCCCTCGCCCAGCGGGCGTCCCCATGGAGGGGGCGGGCTGGCCTTCGCCCAGCGGGCGCCCCCATGGAGGGGACGGGCTGGCCCTCGCCACCGGCCACGGCGAACAGGGTTTTCTCTCTTGCAGGAGCGCGGTGGAGGAAGGCAAAGGGATTTTCCATAACATCAAAAACTTTGTGCGCTTCCAACTCAGCACGTAAGTCGAGGCAGGTCCCCGCGCCCCACGGCCCCCGGACCAGTGACGCGCCTCTGGGTGACGGCCGCGTGCCTGTAGGAGCATCGCGGCCCTGAGCCTCGTCACGCTGTCCACGGTGTGTGACCTGCCCAGCCCCCTCAACGCAATGCAGATCCTGTGGGTCAACATCATCATGGACGGGCCGCCTGCGCAGAGGTCAGGGGCACGGGGTGAAAGCGCGGGAGGGGGCTTGGTGGCGACCCGAGCAGAAGACGTCAGGCACAGCCCACCGCCCAGTCCTTCTGGCCAGTGCCTCACCGGGGCGGGGCTCGGGCAGGTCCGCCCCAACTGCGTCCATCTGGGCCCGCAGCCTCGGGGTGGAGCCCGTGGACCGGGACACGCTGAGGCAGCCGCCCCGGAGCGTCAGCGACACCATCCTGGGCCGCGGGCTGCTGCTGCGCGTGCTCCTGTCGGCCTCCGTCATCCTCGGCGGGACCCTCTTCATCTTCTGGAAGGAGGTGAGGGGCGGCCCCGGCACAGGGTCTGGGGGGCCGTCAGAGACGGCGAGGCAGGGTGGCCCGGGGCCACCCAGGTGCCGGGAGACTCGCAGCAGTGAGAAGACTCAGGTTTTACAGTGTGACCCAGTGTCCTGGGCACTGATAGGGGACGTGCTGGACCGCGGTATGGACGGCAGCGTGGACACATGTGGCAGATCAGGAAGGCTGGACCGCGCTTGGACAGCAGTGTGGACACATGTGGGCAGATCAGGCGGGCTCACGGGCCCATGCTCAGACAGCGGCGTGGACAGTAGTTTAGGCTACAGGGGTCAGGCTCGACAGTGGACGGAGGCCAGGCAGGGAAGGGGCGACACGCCGCTGTCTCCAGCTATTTCTTGCCAGCAGCCCCCAACTCCCATCTCTGGGGCTTCAGCACCCCGAGGGCCATGGGCCTGCCAGGCTGATAGCGGTGGGAGGACGGCCCCGCCCCAAGCCTAGCACGCCGTGCGCTCCTTCAGGGGGCACCTCCTGCCCGTGCCCCGGACCCCCGCAAAGCCCCTTCCCCGACGCCCCGCAGATGCCCGCGGACAGGTCCAGCACCCCACGCACCACCACCATGGCCTTCACCTGCTTCGTCTTCTTCGACCTCTTCAACGCCCTCACCTGCCGCTCTCAGGTGGGCCCTGCGCTCCCAGGGTCCTCTCCCCCCCAGGCCGGTCAGCTGACCTCTGCCCCTGACTTCTGTCCCCTGACCTCTGCCCCCCTGCCCCCGCAGAACCGGCTGATCCTGGAGCTTGGCCTCCTACGGAACCGCATGTTCCTGTGCTCAGTGCTGGGCTCCGTCCTCGGCCAGCTGGCCGTCATCTACGCGCCGCCCCTGCAGAGGGTCTTCCAGACCGAGAGCCTGGGGGCGCTGGGTGAGGGGGGGCGGAGACCCCAGAGAGCAGGGCTGGCGCCTGCCGACCACCCACAGCCCCACCGGCCGTGTGTCCTGAGGGGCGCAGGGGCGGGAGGGGGCGGCGTCGTTGCACCCAGCAAGCAGGTGAGAACCAGATTCTGCCAAGGTTGACCCATGAGGGTCCGTGGCCACCCCCAGCCCAGGCATCAAGCACTGGCCGAGGGCAGAGACAGTGCCGCGAGCCCCGAGGTTCAGAGAGGCCGGGGGTAAAGCCACAGAATGGGGGGCAGAAAACGGGGTGCCTGCTCAGCCGAGCACCTCGCTGACCCCTCTCCGACTCGGGGCAGATTTGCTGCTACTGACCGGCCTGGCCTCGTCCGTGTTCGTCGTGTCTGAGCTCCTCAAAGTGTGTGAAAGATTCTGCTCCAGCCCCAGGGGGCCCCAACTCAGCCACCCCCGACAGCCCGCGCCTCTGCAGCTGTGAGGGGCCTGGGCAGAGCTGAGACGCTCCGGCATCTATTTATTAAAGCCTCCGTTTTTATTACCCTCGGTGCCTGCGTTCTGGTGCCCAGAGCCCGTGCGGCGTGCTGTGGGGCGCAGAGCCCACCGGCTGCATTCTCTGTCCTTCCCACCAGCGTCCAGCTGTGGCCACATCCCAGGTGCGGGGAGCAACGGCCCCACCCGAGGCCCCCCAGGGGACACGCTCTGTCCAGGCCCAGGCAGCTGGGCAGACACCCAGAGTCAGACCCCACCGGGGCCTGCAGTGTTTGGGGTCCTGGGGAGGGGCGCGGGAGGCAGGTTTAGGGAGCAGCTGGTGCGGGGGCGGCAGCAGAGCCTGTGGGTCCTGGAGCCAGTCGGTGAGAAACAGGGTCCAAGCCCCAGACACGTGAGGCCTCCAGAAGCCCCAGAAGCATCCAGGTTGGGCCCGCCCTGGTTCGAGGGTCAGAGCAGCCGGTCAGCGAGGGCTCTAGTGACCCCGGCATGCCACGCCTGCAGGGCAGAGTCCCCGCAGCACACGCCCCACCCTACCCACGGGCGCCCAAGCTCAGCAGGGAGCAAGGCTCACACTTCCACAGCATGAGGCCGGTGGACCCCTAGGCCCGGCTGTGTTCGGCCAGACAGACCGGGCCACGTGCCCGGGCAGAAATACGCCTCCTAAGAGAAGGCACCGAAGAGCAGGCGCCGCAGCACAGCAGTCCTCACCGTGCACAGGGTGGGCCCAGGTTCCATCCCAAACGCCCCATGTGGTCCCCCGCACACTGCCACGAGAGATCCCTGAACGCATGAGGAGTAAAACCTGGCAGGTGGTGTCGCGCTGAAACAAAAATAAAAACCTCAACAGCCAGCGTGCCCGACGCCTGGGAAGGACCCGGGTCTCAGGTGTCCCCACCTCTGCTGCCTCCAAACCCTCCCAGGGCCAGGGGAGCTGCAGCGGCCGCCCACGGCACCAGCTGAGCCCGCTTTCCCTGCGCCCGGTGCCCCTGTGGCCCCCGTGGTGGGAACCAGGTGTGGCTGCGAACACTGACCAGCTCCTCAGAGTCCCGTTGAGTTGTGTCCGAGCCTGCCCGCCCCAAGGCCTGCACTGAGGCATTGGTGGCCCCTTTGTGGGTGCTCCTGGCGCCCTGCAGACCCCTACAGGAGTAGCTGGTCTGTCACTCCCCACCCATGGAGCTTCCGTGGACAGTGTGTGAGGAAGGTAGTGGCCGGGGCCCCAAGGCGAGACGCTCTACTGGGAACTGGGCGCCCTTGTCTGGGGGCCGTGGCCGTGCCCACGCAACCCTCCCTGGAGCCGCCTGCCATGGCATGTCCGGGCACCTGTAGAAGCTTGGGGGCCGCGTGGGGCACCAACTACCCAGAGCCCCACGGGGCAGCGCCTCACCCAGAGCTGGGCTGTTCCCTCAGGCATCTTGTGACCTTTTATGGGTGTCCCAAGGGTGCGAGCCGGCCCAGGGCCTCACCCGTGATTTCTTTTTTTTTTTTGCTTTCTGGGTCACACCGGCGATGCTCAGGGGTTACTCCTGGCTCTGCACTCAGGAATTACTCCTGGCGGTGCTCGGGGGACCATATGGGATGCCGGGATCGAACCCAGGTCGGCTGCATGTGAGGCAAACGCCCTCCCGCTGGGCTATGGCTCTGGGCCCTCATCTGTGATTCTTGACCCGAGTGTGCAGTGCCAGGGCCGCAGTGCTGTGCCCGCAATGCCCGGACTTGGGCCCAGGCTGGGTACACGTGAGGCAGCACCTAACCACTGCCCTAACCAGCTCGTCTGTACCTTTATGGGAGCACAGGGACTGCCGGTGGGGGGGCTTCACACCCCACACTGCTGTGCTGGGGGGGGGGCAGCCCCCAGACATGACCCCAGGGTGCAGCCCCCCCATATGTACACTCACAGCTGTCAGCCCCGGCAGAGATCACACACACACACACACACACACACATGGCAGAGATCACACACACACACACACACACACAGCATGATTGTGCCTCCCCAAGGACGCTGACCCGACAGATCTCACACACACACTCAGATACACACAGACACACACACACACACACACACACACACACACACACACACACACACACACACACCCAGCATGATTGTGCCTCCCCAAGGACGCTGACCCGACAGATCTCACACACACACACACACACAGACACGCACATACACACGGCCGGCACACGTCCCCCACAGACGCTGAGCCGGCGGAGGGCAGGGACATGCAGTGAACCAAGAGTCCAGGCGCTGGCTTGACACTCGAAGTTTCTGGGAGACCCCCGCACCCCCTGGAGCCGCAGGACCCTCCGAGCAGCACCGGCAGGGGCCATCCGAGGCGACACTCCGGCCAGGCCTCCCCTCACGCGTCTTCTGGGGGCTCCCGCATCCCCGGCTGTGGAAGCTCCGCCCGCTGACCTCCAGCAGGGCCTGGGCCTCGGGGTCCTTGTCCAGGATGCTCTTGCCGCTCCTGTTCTGCTGAACGGCCGGGAGACAGCAGGTGGCTGAGCCTGCGTCCGCACAGCTGCAACTGCGGGGCTCCAGCCTCCTGGAGAAGGGGGCCCCCGACGCCCACCTGCCCCCAGGCAGCCCCAAGCCCGGTGCGGGTCCCCACCCGGGGAGGTGGGCCCGCTTCCCCGCACAGGGCGGCTCCGTCCCTCCCCAAGCCCCGCCCTGGCCCAGCTGCGGGAGCAAGCGGGTGGCGGGCTTGGGGAGGCGCAGGGGGGTCTCAGCTCACCGACTGCGCGCTGGGGCTGTCGCCCACCGCCCACACCTCCATCTGCCTCGAACTGGAAGTGCTCCCGGCCCGACAGCTGCGGGCTGTTGTAGGTGGTACACGAGGGCTTGGCCTTGCTGTGGCCCTGCCCGAAGTCCACGCCGAGCCACAGCCCAAAGTAGTGGTGCTGGCCACCCATGCCCTGCGGGGGCAGCGTCAGAGCCACCCATGCCCTGCGGGCAGCGTCAGAGCCCCATGCCCTGCGGGGGCAGCGTCAGAGCCCCCATGCCCTGCGGGGGCAGCGTCAGAGCCACCCATGCCCTGCGGGGCAGCGTCAGAGCCCCCATGCCCTGCGGGGCGGCGTCAGAGCCCCCAAGATGGCAGGGGCTGTTCTTCATCCGGTGGGGAGACACAGCTGGGTGGTCCCAGGTTCCAACCTGGTGATGTCAGGCTGCTTCCTTCCCGCTGGGCATCTCCCCCTCTCCTGGGGGCCATGGGTGCTGCCCCCCACCCATTACGCCCAGACCTCCTAGGCCCCACGTACACTATCCCCGGGAGGAGTTGCTCGCCAAGCAGCTCTGTGCTGCCCCAGCCGCCCTCTGCAGTGGGGTCACTCTCGCCCGGGACCTTCCCTGCCGGTGGCGACTGTTTGCCCTGAGCCTTACCAGCCCGTTGGGGATAGTCTGCTGTCCGTGGTTCAGGTACATGTAGTGGTCGTTGTAGCCTGTGCAGGGGTACACGGCCATGCTGGGGAGATGGAGAACAGGAAGCAGCTGTTGTCCCCTGCACGGGTGGACAGTCCAGGGTCACTCTCAGGAACAAGGCCCCAAGGCAGCCACTGTGAGGACGGGGAGGGAGGGCGACACGTGGGGGCAGGGGGCAGCCTCCTTCCAGAACAGGGCTTGGGGTCAGGAGGGTCACCAGGAGTGTGTCCCTGCACGGGGACACGGCAGGAGGGTCTCACTGACGGTGGCCACGCACCCGTGCCACGGGGGTTGGGGTCACGCTCTGAGGTGGGGCAGCCACATCTCCCCCCGTGCTCCTGCTGGACCCCTCCTGGGGATTAGTGAGGCCAGCATGGAGCAGTGGACAGCAGGGCTGCCGGCCAGGCGCCAGTGGGGGAGGGAGGCTGGACGCAGGGGAGGTTCCAGACAGCCCAGGCGGGTAAGAACGTGACACTAGGCAGGCGGCAGAGCAGCATCTCCGACATCACGGGGCCCCCAGGGTGGGCGGCCAGGCCCAGAGCTGCTCCTGGGAGGCAGGGGGCCCTGAAGACCTCAGGGTGCAGGTGGGCCGTGCCTGTGGGAGCAAGGCGCCCTGCTGGGGTCGAGGCAGCGGACTGTGCTGGTGAACGGCCCGGGGGAGTGTGGGGCACTGGCCGTGTGGGAGAGAGGCCCTGGGTTCAACCCTGGCACGGCCAGAAAGTAAAAGACAGAAGCCGCCAGGGAGCAGGTCGCAGGGTGCCGCGGCAGAGGCCTGGGCTCCACCCCTGGCACCATGGGCACCCGCGCCCCACGCGCCCGAAGAGAAAACAACCAATGGCTGTTCTGCCCTCCTGGGAAGGAGGGGGCAGGGTCGCCCACACTCAGCCCAGGCCGCAGGGAGGGAGGGTGAGGGTCACCCACACTCAGCCCAGGCCGCAGGGAGGGAGGGGTGAGGGTCACCCACACTCAGCCCAGGCCGCAGGGAGGAGGGGTGAGGGTCGCCCACACTCAGCCCAGGCCGCAGGGAGGAGGGGTGAGGGTCGCCCACACTCAGCCCAGGCCGCAGGGAGGAGGGGTGAGGGTCGCCCACACTCAGTCCAGGCAGGGAGGAGGGGTGAGGGTCACCCACACTCAGCCCAGGCTGCAGGGAGGGGAGGGGTGAGGGTCACCCACACTCAGCCCAGGCTGCAGGGAGGAGGGTGAGGGTCGCCCACACTCAGCCCAGGCTGCAGGGCCCGGGGCTGTGGCCAGCAGCAGAGGACACACTGGGCCAGGCGGGGCCGGACCACAAAGCACCGGGTCTCGGGCCTCTGAGGGGCTGTCCACACCCACACCAAGCATGGCAGGCTCGTCTGCTGGCCCTGGATCGGGGGTCCCGTGCGTGAAGCCCCATCCACCGGCCTGTCCTTCCCGTGCAGAGTGGGGCGGCCTCACCCGGCCGTGCCCGACGGCCACCCTCCGCGGGCCCTGCCGTACCTTGGAACTGCGGCTTGACCTCCCAGGAGCAGGAGGCGAAGCCCCCAAAGACGTGTCCGTCGCCGTCCCGCACCAGCAGCACGCAGGGCCGCAGCGGTGTGTGATGCGCCCGCACAGCTGAGCAAAGCTGCAGCCGTGCCGCTCGGAGGAGAAGAGCAGGCGCCAGCCGGTGCCCCCGCTCGGGGGCAGGTGCGAGTTGATGTAGATGACCGAGAGCACGTCCAGCAGGCTGGTAAAGTCCTGGCCCGGCTCCACCTGCCGCTCAGGCACCAATGGGGCCGGGCCAGGTGCCCAGCGCCGCCGAGGAGGCCCCTGTGGACGAGCAGACTCAGGAAGGTGCCCACATGCGGGGCCCGGAACAGCCAGTCCTCCAGTGCCGCCTGGTCACACAGCCCGTCCAGCGGCTGCGGCCCCGCAGCTTCCGGCCATCTGGAGTGGGCGACAGCAGCAGCAGGGTCACGTCCTCTCCTGACCCCTGTGGACACCTGCAGGCGGCGGCTCTGAGCCCAGGAGGACAGAGGGCAGCAGACAGACAGGCTCGCCGGACTGCACGGGAAGCCAAAGCAGAGGCTGGTGTCCTGCCCAGCCGTCGGTTTGTGGCCACTGATAAGCGGGGCGCGTGCTGGATGGAGCAGGGTCCTGCAGCCTTCCCAAGCCCCCCGCGCCCGCCACTAACTGGGACTTTGGCCATTTCCCACGTGGCTTATAGGGTGGGACAGGGCTGGGCCACACACATTCACTCTGCAGGGCAGAGGCGAGAGCTGCCGCTGCCCCCTTCCCGAGGTGACCGCCACGCAGAGCCTCGTGGGGGGCCTGCAGGCCACAGCGACGCTCCCCCGGCCCATCTGGACAGAACGGGTTTGGCCACACGGTCACGCGCTGTTTAACAGACCTCCCTCCTGCTCCCCTACCTACAGGCACCGAAACACAGGCAAGTTTACAGGACACAGACACAGGCTCAATGCAGCCAACACAACACAAGGGGCTAAGGGGCGTCACCAAGGGCAGAGGGCAGGCAGCCACCAGGCTCAAGCCCTGGCACCCCACTAGGAGAAGGCCCTGAGCACTAAGTGCAGCCCCAAAGCCAGACTCTGTGTTGCGCGCGTGTGTGTGTGTGTGTGTGTGTGCACGTAAGGCAATGAGTGAGAATGCCCAAGTTTCAAACACCTCACCTAAGTCAATGTGTGGAAGCACCCACATATTTTTTAAACTACCTTTGAAATCACAACTTTACTTCCCTGGGACCTGGTAACGCCCCATCTAACCAAAGAGCAAATATATATATATATACATATATACATATATGTATATATATGTATATATATGTATAAATATTTATGTACATATATAAACATACATATACATATATCACAGTCACTGTCACTGTCTTCCCGTTCATCATCAACTTGCTCGAGTGGGCACCAGTAACATCTCCATATGTCCTGGCTCATGCAAGTAGAGCCCAAGGGCACCTGCTTGCTCCAGGAACATAAAGAGACTCAAACCATTCCATCAGGTCATGGGAATGAGGTCTATAATTGTTACTGGTATTTGGCATGTCAAATACGACACAGGTAGCTTGCTAGGCTCTGCCATGCAGGTGGCATAGTCTTGTAGTCACCTCTGATCTCCAGCATTTATTAATGAACCGCGCAGCTGCTTGCGCCACGCGAGCCGGGCTGTGATCAGCTCTTCTGCTGGGTGGAGTTCTGATGAGAGGGAGTCCAGATGTGGAAAATGGCGGCCCTCATGGAGTGGGGGCCATGAGGGGCCATGAGGGGCCATGTATGTATTTATGAATACATATATACATATCTATACATATCACTGGATCACTTGTCGACATCCCGTTATTGTCGATTTCCCAGCGGGCGCCAGTAACGTTTCCATTTGAACCTATCACGTGCCAGTGTAGCCCAATGGCATCTGCTTGCTCCAGGAATACAAAGAACCTCAAACCATTCGTTCAGGGTCTTGACGAAAAGTCTGACCATCTTGGAGGTGGGCGGCCACGTGATCTTTTGACATCCCGTGGGATCCGGGTCGGTAACGGCTCTAGTCCAGCAGTCGTCTCCAAATGGCATTACATGTCCAGCACATCTGATTTTCAGTGCCTTGGCAAACGAGACAGTGACCCTGACTCTCGATCATCAACAGAGGTCAGAACTCCGATTCCTTCTCTCACTTGAGTGAGGTGTGATATTCCAAGCATAGCTCTTTCGATCCTCTTTGGAAGACCTGAATAGCATTCTCATCCTGCTTTCATAGGGCCTATATATTTTTATATATATATCTATATCTATATCTATCTATCTATCTATAGATTAGATATAGATATATAGATATAGATATAGATAATAGATATAGACATAGATATAGCAGTCATTTTCAACATCCGGACTCCACAGCTCATCAGAGCTCCACCCAATCCACCCAAGAGAAAAGCCGATCTCAAGCTGCTCATCAGAGTCCCACCCTACAGGGAAGCCTATTTCCAGCCCAGGTATGCCTGATCCAGAGACTCAAGATACACGGGGCAGAGCTACTACTGGCTCTCCCTGTGCTCAGCTGACCATGAGGTGGCCAGGAGGGAAGGTGGGTTCTAGCCTTGGCCATCATCCCAATAGAGCCTTGCAAGAAGCCAGAGGAACCCCCACACCATGAGGTCAGTCATTCTCAACATCGGGACTCTACAGCTCCTCAGAGCTCCACCCAAGAGAAAAGCCGATCTCTCCTCACTGCGGTTCATCAGTAAATGCATGAACTGAGAGCCCTCTAGTGAGACTATACCACCCGCGCGGCAGAGCCTGGCATGCTGCCAGTGTCGTATTTGATATGCCAAAACCCAGTAACAATGATAGACCTCGTTCCCATGACCTGAAGGAATGGTTTGAGGCTCTTCGTGTTCCTGAAGCAAGCAGATGCCCTTGGGCTACACTAGCACGCAACAGGAAGTGTGGAGCTGTTACCGGTGCCTGCTGCAACAAATCAATGAACAACAGGAAGACAAGTGATACAAGTGATACATATTCAACTGAGTAACTGTCTGCTAGGCGATACTCACTGCAGCATGGTCGGGAGCAGGCGGGCAGGCAGAGACAATGTCACAGAGCTCTGCCTGCCTGCCTCCAACAGGTGAGACCCTGCAGCTGCTGTTGGGGTCGCGGGATGGACAGAAGGGCACAAACAACACCCAGGGCAAGAGCCCACAGAACTGGGGGCCGAGAGAGTGACAGCACAGCGGGGAAGAGCATTTGCCTTGCAAGCAGCCAACCCAGGTTCCATCCCGGTATCCCATAAGATCCCGAGCACCACCAGGAGTAATTTCTGAGTGCAGAGCCAGGAGTAACCCCTGAGCATTGCGGAAATGACCCAAAAAAGTGAAAAAAAATATTAAAAAAAAAAAAAGAACTGGGGAAGGGCTGAAGCCCGACACCTTCCACCTGCGCTGGACGCCCAGACCCCGACACCCTCCACCTGCGCTGGACGTCCAGACCCCGACACCCTCCACCTGCGCTGGACGTCCAGACCCCGACACCCTCCACCTGCGCTGGACGTCCAGACCCCGACACCCTCCACCTGCGCTGGACGTCCAGACCCCGACACCCTCCACCTGCGCTGGACGCCCAGACCCCGACACCCTCCACCTGCGCTGGACGTCCAGACCCCGACACCCTCCACCTGCGCTGGACGCCCAGACCCCGACACCCCTCCACCTGCGCTGGACGCCCAGACCCCGACACCCTCCACCTGTGCTGGACGTCCAGACCCCGACACCCTCCACCTGCACTAGACGCCCAGACCCCGACACCCTCCACCTGCGCTGGACGCCCAGACCCCGACACCCTCCACCTGCGCTGGACGTCCCTGACCGGAGAATCAGCTTCACCTCAGGCGGGACGTGTGACGAGCGTGTGCTCTGCACGGTGGGGCCCTGGGTTCGCTGCTCGCCATCAACCCTCAGAGACGCTCTTGGACCAGGCTACCCTGTGCCCTTGGCCACTGCACACCCCTGGTCAGTGGACACATGCGCTGCCTCACGCTCTGCCCACGGAGGCCTCAAACTGGCTCAAAGCACACGAGGGCTGTGCTAGCCCAGAGCAAGCGGAAGCCAAGGCAGCAAGAAGACAGCAGCAGAGCCCCGGAGAGAAGGACGCACTCGGGACGGGAGCCAAGAGCGTGAAGCAGGGAGACAGACAGGCAGACAGGGAGACAGACAGGCAGGGAGACAGACAGACAGACAGGGAGACAGACAGGGAGACAGACAGGCAGACAGGGAGACAGACAGACAGGGAGACAGACAGGCAGGGAGACAGACAGGCAGGGAGACAGACAGACAGGGAGACAGACAGGCAGGGAGACAGACAGACAGGGAGACAGACAGGCAGGGAGACAGACAGGCAGACAGGGAGACAGACAGACAGACAGGGAGACAGACAGGCAGGGAGACAGACAGGCAGGGAGACAGACAGACAGGGAGACAGACAGGCAGGGAGACAGACAGACAGGGAGACAGACAGGCAGGGAGACAGACAGGCAGACAGGGAGACAGACAGACAGACAGGGGAGACAGACAGGCAGGGAGACAGACAGGCAGGGAGACAGACAGACAGAGGAGACAGACAGGCAGGGAGACAGACAGGCAGACAGGGAGACAGACAGACAGGGAGACAGACAGGCAGGGAGACAGACAGACAGGGAGACAGACAGGCAGGGAGACAGACAGGCAGACAGGGAGACAGACAGACAGACAGGGAGACAGACAGGCAGGGAGACAGACAGGCAGGGGAGACAGACAGGCAGGGAGGCAGACAGACAGAGAGACAGACAGGCAGGCACATCGGCACACAGACAGACAAACAGGCAGACAGTCAGGCAGACAGACAGACTGGCACATGAAGGGCGGGCAGACAGACGCTGTCCATCGTTCACATAGCGGCCGACAGCGGGCAACCCTGTGGCTGGCCTACTCAAGGCCAGGAAGCGGCAATGGGCAATCCCGTGGGTCTGGCACGGCCGGGCTGAGCCAGTGACAGAGCCTGAGAGTGGACGAGGGACACGGGCACTTGCCTTGGAGCTTCAGCTCAGAGAGCAGCTGCCGCGCCAGCTCCTGGACCCTGGGTGTGGACTCCGGGACCTCCGCCTGCGTCCAGCCTCTCAGCTCCCGCTGGTGGGTGAGCACCTGGGCCGCGGCGCCCACCAGCAGCTCTGCAAACTGGACCAGTGCCGGCCGTGGGCGAGGCTGTGCTGCCCAGGGTCCAAGCCCAGGGGGCTGCTCCCGGCCACGCTCAGGTCAGTGGGGCACCTTGGGCAGTGGCTCGAGACCTGAGCGGAAGCTGTGTGGTACCAGGTGGAACCCGGGGCCTCACGGGCACAGTGCCCAGGCTCAGGACCTTGCACCTCTAGTGACCAGTCTGGCCTCTGCCGGCCAGTGTCAGGGCTCTGGCTTCCGGGGACACACCCACCCATGCCCCCGCTGGCTCCACCCACCTTCTGGACGTCGGCCGGCGCTGACGGGGCCGGGGAGTCGGAGAGCATCCTGAGCACCAGCAGTGCCTTCTCCTCGGCGCCCCCTTCAGCAGGCGGACCAGGAAGGTGAGGAACTGCTCCCGGGAGACGCTGTCCTGGGGCCCCGGGGCTCTGATCTCCGCATGCCGTCATACAGCCGCCTGACCATCTCGGGGGCAGCGCCTCCCTAACGTGGCCCTGCAGGGCAAGTGGGGACTCAGCACGCACCCCAGCACCAGACAGGCCCCACCCTTTGCCCACACAGCCGGGAGCTGCCGCGGCGGGCCTGAGCGGGTCCCCGCACGACTTGCCTCCAGGGCCTTCAGCGGAAGCATCGGGCGGCGGCGTCCGAGCCGCTGGTCTTGGCTGAGAGAAGGTCGAACACTCGGCTGAGCTGCGCCTGCTCCTCGGGGGCAGCTGCGGGCAGAACGGGGCCCCCGGGCGGCTCCTGCTGGCCCCCATGGTCCACTGCAGAAGGGAGGAAGGACCGTATCAGAGAGGAGAGGGACGGCGGCCACACGGGACAGAGAGGGGACGCGGTCACACGGGACAGAGAGGGGACACGGTCACACTGGCCGGCTCTAATATACGGCATGAAGCTTCTCAGCCCTTGTGGGCAGGGAAGAACCCCAGGACTGGGCGGAAGAGGTTTTTGGGTCACACCCAGCAATGCCCAGGGGTTACTCCTGGCTCTGCACTCAGGAATTACTCCTGGCGGCCGGTCAGCCGTGTCAAGGCAGACGCCCTCCCGCTGTGCTGTTGCTCCAGACTTGTTTTGCTTTCTGGAGGCTGGAGAGAGGTGCGAGGGTCTGGGGGCGCCAGGGTGGGCCCGAGGGTCCCTGCCCGTGCTGGGCGTGGGTGTTAGGTGTGCATCCAAGCTCAGAGCCACCCTCGGGCCCTGCCCATGGGCCCCAGAAAGACACTGGCCTAGTGCCCCTGCCACGCGAGTGTGTCCTCAGCACGGTGCACTCCTGGGACGCCCAGCCCCGCTGCCTGGCTTGCCCACGCGGCTGGAAGGTGACCTGCTCTGCAATGCCCACTGGGCTTCCCTCCCAGGCGAGGGCGGCCACTCCCTCCACACTGGAGCAGCTGTCTGCTCCTGGGCGGGGGCTGCGCTCGGAACACAAGAAGGCACAGCCCCCTCCCACTTCGCTGCCCTCCGCACAACCCCCGCAGGTACCCCCTGGACATGCTCTGTCCTGCCTGCGGCAGAGTCCCGGCACCCCGCGAAGCTTCTCCGGGCTCGGCCACACGCTTGGCAGAAGGCACGTGGCAGCGGGTCTGGCCAGGGCACTGGCCTCGGGCCGGGACCCAGCACACGGGGGTCCCGTCCCTGCCTCCGTTTCCAGCCCGGCCAGGACCGGCTTGGGCAGCTCGGGGCAGCTCGGGGAAGGCGGGGCAGGTGGGGCAGGGGGCAGGCCGACTCCGGGAACGATCCATACACGCAGCGCCAGGACCACGACCCCGCTGCCCACCCGAGCAGAGCTGGTCCACCCCGGTCACCCCTGGCCAGCGCCAGTGTCTCAGGCTCACCGTGACCCGCGGCCCCAGCGCCGACTAGATCATCTTCCGCAGCCCTCGGGAAGCGTCCTGGTACTGACGGACACTGTCTGCTCCAATTGCCGACGCGGACATAGAGGTGGGCGGGGCTTCGTGGAGGAGTCAGCCAATGGGAACAAAGCTGGTGGGCAGCGGGCCGGTCGAGCAGGTGGAGGCGGAGCTTGTGGGGGCGGGGCCATCCGGGGGGCGGGGCCGCGGCCGGAAGTCGCGGATTGCCGAGCAGCGGCTGTCTGCGGCGGGCGGGCCACGGTGCGGGGCAGGGGGTCCACGAAGACGGCGCCGCCCGGGGGGGCAGGGGGCCGAGGGGCGCTGAGGCTCCGGAGCCCCCTCCGTCCTGCAGCCTGTATGCTGCAGGGCCGCGGGGACAGCGCCTCGCTTGCCGGTTGCTCCCTCCAGCCTGTCCCTGCTGACCCCAGAAGCCTCCGTAGAGGAACCAGGTGCTGCCCGTGTCCATCCTTGGGGCAGGGCCTGCGGGAAGGGGACAGGCCGCACATCACGGAGGCAGCGTGAGGCTGTCTGGGACCAGCTCAGCCGAGGGGAGGGAGAGACAGACCCCGGGTTGCCCCTTGGCGCTGGTATCAGCAGCCTCTGCGGGTCACTCGCGTTCAGCCCACGCCGCCTTCGGCGTCTGTCCCAGGCGATGCGTGTGTCCGCGTGCCCACGAGGTGGCGCTCACGCTCTGGAATAACCCTGCAACAGGGAGGCCGGAGCAACAGTACAGCAGGTACTTGCAGACAGAGCCCAGCCCTGCCCAGAGCGAGCCCTGAGCACTGCTGGGTGTGACCCCGAAAACAACAGATCAGGGTCCTGCACACCCAGAGCGCACTGACACGTCTCCCTCTGGGGCCCAGCTGTGCCCCTGCTCTGAGCCTCTCGCACCGCCCGCCACCAGGGAGGGTGCCGTGGACAGGCGGGGGAACGGATGAGCCCCAGCCTGGGGGACGGAAGGGGGTGGTAGAGCTGGTTCCCGCAGCCGGTGCATGTCTGCTGAGCCTCCTGCGGCCAACCCCTGCTGGTCACCGCCCCCACCGCAGCTTCTGCTGTGGACACCGGCCTGGCTCCGTGCGAGCCGGCTGGGTCTGCTCCACGTAGCTGTGCCCTCCCGGTGCCCCGCCTGGTCCCCGCGTGGGCAGGAGGAAATGCGGTTTCCCACCGCCCTGCTGCAGGGGCCCTGGCCTCCCGCAGTGGCTGCTCCTGACCTTTCGGGGTGACAGCCAAGTGACAGAGACTCGGCCATCTCCTCTCACCGTCACCAACCAGGATGCTGAGACTCCCAGCACTTGGCGAGGCCCGGGTGTAGGGGTGCCAGCATCAGAAAAGGGCTCAGGGGCCCGACAATGGTGCAGTGGGGAGGGCCGGGGTCAGCCCAGCACCGCCGGCCCCCAGCACCCAGTGGGGAACCCAACAAGCACTTTTGGGCATGATCCCCAAAACAAAAAATTAATTGTACCATCTCAAGTGCCTTAAGTTTCATTTAGAAATGACCGGTGACAGGTTGAGGGACACCACTCAGGTCCTACTCAGGCCACCGCCCCTGGCCCCCTGTCCCGGTGGTGCCCTCATGGGGCTGCGCGCGTGAATCCAGGGCTGACGCGCCGCGGGAGGAGGGGTGCAGGCAGGGGGCCCCCAAGGCCGCACTCATGCCCCTCCAGACAAACGCAAGATGAGATCAGGGTTCTGGGCTGCCCCAGGAGCCCCGGCAGTTTGCCATGAGGCTGTGTGTGTCCGCCGGGCGGAGAGGGCGCCTTCACACCACCGGCTGTGATCCGCCAAGCACCCCCAGAGTGATTCCTGCGGGACAGCTGCGGAGGGTCCGAAAACCATCAAAATTAATAGGGCTGGGAGAGCACAGTGGACAGGGCAATGGACTTGCAGGCGGCCAAACCCAATTCAATGCCCAGCACCCGTATGGCCCCCTAAGCCCCACCAAGAGTGATTCCTGAGCACACTGGTGTGGTCCCAAAAGTAAACACAGAGAAAAGCCGAGGTCACTGCCGGGCAAGAACCCAAGGGCAGAGCAGAAACTGCCCGCAGGAGCCCAGTGGTGACCTGGACCCAGAGCACTGGACCCAGAGCACCGCCGGGGGCAGCGCCCACCCTGCCAGTGCCCCCGCCCACCACTTGTCCCTTGTCACTTGTCTTCCTGTTGTTCGTCTATTTGCTTGAGCAGGCACCAGTAACATCTCCATTCATTGGGAATAAGGTCCGTTATTGTTACTGTTTTTGGCATATCGAATACACCACGGGTAGCTTGCCAGGCTCTGCCGTGGCTCTGGGTTCATCCCAGGGGGGCCAGTCTTTTTCTATGTCACACCACCAACCATCCAGGGCCCACGGGGCAGAGCCCTGGGTGTAGACAAGCCTGTCTCCTGCCTGCCACCTGCTGACACCCCAGAAAAAAAAAGGAAGAAACAGGAAGGAAGTTGCTTCTTGAGCAAACATGTTCTAACTGCTTGGGAGGTTCTGAAACAGCTCAGACAGACACCAGACGTCTGTTGGCTATGTGAGAATTTGTTCCAGAATGTTCTTAGCAGCACTGCTCCCCAGAGCCCCGCACCGGAAGCTCCAGATGCCCTGGTGCTGGGTTCGGGAGAGAGGGAAAGAGCTGAAGGGCAGAGCAGAGGGCTGGGGCGCCCCTGTGAGGTCATGGAAGCCGCACCCCAGCCGAGACGTCCAGGATGGGGGCCGGAGCGACAGCACAGCGGGGAGGGCGTTTGCCTGGCACACAGCTGACCCGGGTTCTACCCCCGGCATCCCATATGGTCCCCGAGCACCGCCAGGAGTAATTCCTGAGTGCAGAGCCAGGAGTAACTCCTGAGCGTTGATTGGTGTGACCCAAAAACAAAAACTAAATTAAAAAACAAACCTTCCAGCCTGCCTCCTGTAAGCCTCCTGGGCTGTGGTAGCCCCATTTTCCTAATCAAAGCAAGCGGAGCCAGCAGAGGTGAGCGCATGTGCCTTGGCCAGCAGAGCTGAGTTCCCTCCCCGAGGGGACCACCCCATCCCGCCCCTTTCACCCCTTTCCCATCGCCTCCAATTCAGTCTTGGTGCTCTGGGGGAAGACACCTACAGCTGCCCGGGCACAGATATTATGACAAATCTAAAAATAGAGACGGAAAAGCAAAAGCATCTGAAAGCAAGCCGGCTGCTTACGGAGGCTGTGCAGGGCGCGGGAGGCAGGGTGTAGCCTGTGCCGAGCTGCTGAAGGCTGTTTTCAGAAGCACCACAGAGGGGCCTGGGTCCCTTGCTCCTCCGTCCCTGAGCGTGGTCTAGATTATGATTATGAGTATGGCTCTGCTCTGAGCAAAGCTCCAGTCTGTGAGGAGAGAGCACAGGGGAAGCCATGGACACAGGCAGGGGCTGGACGGTTGAAGTGGAGCCCAGCCCAAAGGCAGAGCCCTCGCAGCCCACACCTGCCCCAACAGCGCTGGACAACTGCAAAGGTTCATGTCAGCGTGTCACTACAAGGGAGATTCCGGCCTAGGCACAGCTCCATGGCTAAAGGAACAGCTCTGGGGCGGGGACAGCACAGTTTGCCTTGTACGTGGCCGACCCAGCGTTCAATCCCTGGCATCCATATGGTTCCGTGAGCATCACAGGAGTAATTCCTGAGTGAGCCAGGAGTAACCTTTGAGCACTGCTGAGTGTGACCCAAAAAGCAAGTTAAAAATAAAAACAAAGAAGGGGGCCGGAGCGCTATCCCAGGGGTAGGGTGTTTGCCTTGCATGCAGCGGGCCCGTGCCGGCCCGGGTTCGATCCCCAGCATCCCAAATGGTCCCCGAACACTGCCAGGAGTAATTCCTGAGCGAAGAGCCAGGAGTAACCCCTGAGCATCGCGGAGTGTGACCCCAAAAAGCAAAATGAATGAATGAGTGAGTGAGTGAGTGAATGAATGAATGAATGAACAGATAGATGATTAGATAGATAGACAGACAGACAGACAGACAGACAGACAGACAGACAGACAGACAGACAGACAGACAGACAGACAGATAGATGATAAATGAAGGCCTGCTCCAAGCATGAGGCCTCCAGCCCATCCCGGGAGCTGGCCACAGGCACCGAGCGGGCTGACAGTCTGCTCCCTGGCGCCCAGGTGTGCGATCTCTGCCCCCGCCGCCTGGGGCTGTGCGCCCACCCCTGGGCGCATGTGAGCAGGCCAGCACCTCAGCTGAGTGTGTGACCCCACCGCAATGACCACAAGGAAAATCAGCAAAATCGATTTTGTCAGTTTCACAGGAGACAGGCGCTGAAGAGTCTCCCTGACGTGGCTAAGATGGACCAATCCTGCCGATTCCTTCTGGAAGCTTCCAGAGACCCCTCGGGGTCCACTGCCATCTCTCCTGCCCTGCTCGCCCAGGGTCTGTGACCACATTTCAGTCCCCCTGAGTAATCCACACACTTCACCCCATCAAGATCGCACCCTCCCGGAGCAATAGCACAGTGGGTAGGGCGTTTGCCTTGCACACAGCCGACCCGGGTTTGACCCGGGTTTGATCCCCAGCATCTCATATGTCCCCGAACACTTCCAGGAGTAATTCCTGAGCGAAGAGCCAGGAGTAACCCCTGAGCGTCGCCAGGTGTGACCCAAAAAGCAATAAATAATTAGATACCAAGGCTGGGGGGCCAGAGAGGTGGGGCAGTGGGTAGCGTTGGCCTCACACTGCCAACTTGGCTCCACCCCAGCTCATGCATGCCCTGAGAAACCAGGACAACGGGGTGTAGCCCAAAGACAAAGATAAAACCATTAAAAAAAAAAAGATAAAACCATTATCTTTCCTGGAGTTAGGTAAATCCTTGCCAGTCTGCGATGTAAAACTAGCCTCTGCCCTGTTCCTTGGGGCGCCTCGCTGGGCTGGGCTGGTCTCGCTCAGGGGAGCAGGGGATTGGGACGTCGGTCCCCAGCTCAGCTGCCCCTGGGCACCTGCACCTGCTTCCCCTGCCCGTGCTGCCCAGTCGTCTTCCTCCTGCTCTCACTGGCAGGGTCCGTCTTCTGTCTTCCTCCTCTCCGCAGGGTCCACCTCCACCTTGTTTCCTTCCGTCCCCAACAAAGGTCAGGACAGAACAAGTCGCTAACTTGTAATCACCGAATTTACAAGAGTTCACAAACGTGTCCAGCACGTTCACTTACACCCACTGGTGGGCCTGGAGGCACTTTTCTTCTGCCCAGGAACCTGACTGACCGCTGACCCCAGAGAATCTGCTCTGAGTGCCAAGGCACGGCCCAGGGCACACAGCCTGGGGGCAGCAGGTCAAAGGCCAAGACAAACTGAGCTTCCGGAGCCCCCCCGCCCCAGCTGCAGTGACTCCCGAGGGGCCCCTCTGCTTCCTGGGGAAGACTCTGCTACCCCCAAGCCAGCCAGGCCAGTCCCAGGTTGCCATAGTAACCGGCGGTCCCAGGTTGCCATAGTAACCGGCAACAGGGCTCCGCTCCTGTCACCAGGGTCCCGCCCACCCTCCGGGGCCTTGACAATTCTCTTTATTCACTCAAGAAATAAGGGGGCAGGGGGCAAACCCGTCATGGGGGGCCAGGCATGAAGGATGCTGGGGGTCCCAGCGGCGGCGGCAAACACAGGCGCACCGCTGCGACAGTTACCAACTCGGCCCAGCCCCTCCGCACTCTGCGGGACAGACCCCAGCATCACCTGTGGGCTGGAGCTGTGAGGGGTCCGGACAAAGTGGAGGTTTGTGGGAGAAATCTCCTGTCGTTAAACACTGGGCGTGTTCACAACTTCCAGAGGGGTCCTGGGCTGTTGTGCGGGTTGTGCACGTGCCGCTCGGGGGCTTCCACGGCCCCTATGTCCTGACCGAGGCTGCCCCAAGACTCACTGCGGGCGGAGACCAGGAGCCCTGGAGGCCTCATCCGAGAGGACTTGGCCTGTTCTCGCTCGCAGACGCGCCACGCCAAGAGCATGCCGCCATCCCGATGTGCTCAAGTCACGTTCGTGGGCATGAGAATACGCTCCCAGGACCAACGGGAGAGCAGCGGCTGGAGCTTCTTTAGAGTCACACAGGGTGCCAGGGAGTGAGCCCAGGAGTGACCCAGGGAGTGAGCCCAGGAGTGAGCCCAGGAGTGACCCAGGAGTGAGCCCAGGAGTGACCCCAGGAGTGAGCCCAGGAGTGAGCCCAGGAGTGACCCAGGAGTGAGCCCAGGAGTGACCCCCAGGAGTGAGCCCAGGAGTGAGCCCAGGAGTGAGCCCAGGAGTGAGCCCAGGAGTGAGCCCAGGGAGTGACCCCAGGAGTGAGCCCAGGAGTGAGCCCAGGGAGTGACCCCAGGAGTGACCCCAGGAGTGACCCAGGAGTGAGCCCAGGAGTGACCCCAGGGAGTGACCCCAGGAGTGACCCCAGGAGTGACCCAGGAGTGAGCCCAGGAGTGACCCCAGGGAGTGACCCCAGGAGTGACCCCAGGAGTGACCCCAGGCAGCCATGGGCCCCTGTACCATTGCTCCCACACGTTTTTCTTTTCCCTTCTTGGGTCACACCCGGCGATGCTCAGGGGTTGCTCCTGGCTCTGCACTCAGGAATCACTCATGCAGTGCTCAGGGGACCATATGGGATGCTGGGGATCGAACCCCAGTCAGCCGTGTGCAAGGCAAAAGATCTCCCGCTGTGCTGTTGCTCTGGTCCCCACACTCAGCCTTCGAATTGAAACGCAGGCACTGTCCGTCTCGTGACTGAGCCCAGGTGACCAGGATGCACCCTGGGGGCCGCGTCCTTCAAATCCGGGTCCTCTGGTGTTTGCGTTACTGACCCTCATCCCCACTAACAATAGTCCCCCACCCTGCCACAGGCAACTCAGACCCTTTTTTTTGTTTTGTTTTTGCTTTTTGGGTCACAACTGGCAATGCTCAGGGGTTACTCCTGGCTCTGCACTCAGGAATTACTCCTGGCGGTGCTCGGGGACCATATGGGATGCCGGGGATCGAACCCAGGCCGGCATGGGCCTGCCAGCGTGCAAGGCAAACGCCCTACCACTGGGCTATTGCTCCGGCCCGCAACTCAGACCCATTTATCGGTGCTCACCGAGTGCCTCTGGGCTTGCAGGGGACGCTGGGCAAGTGGGGGGGTACGCTGGAGTATGTCCCACAGGCCTACGCTTATTCCCTGTGAAGGAAGGGACTGTTGCCAGATCCCGGGGTCCGTGCCCCAAGGGGACACAGTCATTGCCGGCCCAGAGTGGCAGCTTTGGAGTGTGGCCAGTGCCAGGCCTGGAACTGTGATGTGAGGAGGGCACGGGACCCCCACACCCTACTCAGGGCCCATGCGGGTGTGTGGGGGGCCGTTCTGAGCCTGAGAATTTCTGGGAACCTGTTTCAGCAAGCAGAGGCGGATTTTCCATGTGTGACCAGGGACCCCCTTGTACCCCCTTCAAGGTGCAAGCCCTATGGGTGCCCACCTGCCGTATGGGTGTCCACCTGCCGCACGGATGCCCACTGTAAGGAGCAGTCGCTGGGCTCCGGCCAGGCGTGGTGAGACTCTGCCCTACACCGCTATAGCGGTCGTTGCGGCTGAACCCACAACAGCAAGCCTGGACTAAGGGGCCTTCTCTAAAGAATAGTGAGGGGCTCAGGGGTATGGGAGGGGTCGGGCAGTGAGTCTGGGACAGCCCTCCCCCGCTCAGACCCCGCCCCTGCTCAGACTGTTTGGTTCCCCGGAGCCACCAGCTTCATCTGGTTGGTGGTTGGGTCTCCAGGCTGAAGCTCTGGAGCCTTCCGGAGGGCCCCGACTTGTTTGGGCCACACCTGGCAGTGCTCAGGGATCACTCCTAGAGGGCTCGTGGGAACATAACGGGTGCCGGGCTCAAACCCAGGTCAGCCTCGAGCAAGGCGAGACCCGCCCTGTACTATTCCCCGTCCCGAAACGTCTTGCCTGGGATTGGCAATCTCTCAGGAATGGGTGCGTGGGTCGCAGCCCCCACCTGACTCTGGGCTCTAGCCCCGGGACACTAGTTTCAGGGGCAGTTGGTCAGTGATAAGTGAGAGCTCTGTCCTCTCTAAGCGAGTGGTCCCTCCCTCCGGCAGTGCTCCCTCCCCTCTCCCGCCCACTGCATCATGTTGGGTCTCACCGCCCAGTCCTCAGTGACTGCTCGAACAAGCCTGTCCCCAAGCCCCACAAGCCCAAACCCCCAGACCCAAAGAGCCACAGTCCCCACCGAAGGGGCAGCCCCCAGACCATGCTGCTCTCCTCCTCCTGCGTAGAACAGCCGTGCCTGGGGACTGCACAGCCCCTCCCGGGCTCACACTAAGCTCAGACCCCGCAGCTGCCGCCTCGCCTGCTCTGCACCCACAGAGCCAAGGAAGCCCCCCAGCCCTGGCACCTGTTTACGTCACCCAGAGAGCAGGACCCTGGCCTGCCCAGCCCGTGGGGGCCTGGTGGACTCCCATGGACAGGGACCCACCTGCCCCAGCACACTCCAGGTGGGCCGGAGGCCTCTAAGGACAGCATGGAGGGAGCGAGGGGCCTCACAGGCCAGGCTCAGGCCCCGGAGCTGGACAGGCCCTGACCGGGGTCCAGGGCACACATCCAGGGCCCCGGGGACACACAGCCCCGTGGATCCTCACCCGGACCTTGAGAACTGGCGCTCATTCTTTCATTCCTGGGGGCTCAGGAAAAAATGTCTGAGCGGGGATGGCCGGGTTCACGTCCTGGCTCAGGCCTCAAGCGTGAGGGAGGGGGCGCCATCTCCCCACTCAGCAGCCCTGCTCAGCCCAGTGGAGCTGGAAGCATGCCCGGGGCAGCGACTGACAAGGGCCCGTCTGCTCTGCTGTGTCCGGCTCTTCCGGGACAGGCTGGTCTCGCAGAGAGGAGGGTCACAGGCCCTCCTCAGACCCGGGTGCCTGCCCCCCAAAACGCACAGCTCCGGTTGCAGCCTCCAGAGGCCCCCAGTCTTGGCTCCGGGGGTCGAGGGCTGGTCCCTGGATACACCAGGCCAATGGGGGTCAGACAGCTGGAGCTCGGGCCAGCAGCCCCAGGACTGCCCAGCAGACCCCAAGCTGCCAGCACCTGCCCCAGCTCCCGGCCCGGAAGCCCCCCGCTGCACTCAGAACCCGAGAAGCTGCTGTCAGCTGTGCCCAGAAGAGGAGGGTGGAGACGCCCCAGAAACAGCCGGATCCTGAGGTGACGCCTCATCCCTGTGAGCCCCGAGACCCCCCTCAGCCCGGCGAGTCACAGGTGAGTCATAAAGTGGGGACTGTGGAGCTTCAAACTCGCTCCACAGCACAGGGAGCAACGGCTGGCTCGTGGCTCGTGGCTCGTGGCTCGTGGCTCGTGGCACGGAGCTTGGCGCTACGCCCACCCAGCAGACCCAAAGGATGGCTACGCTCTTTGCAAAACAAAAGACCATTTATTTCTGTAAACCGAGTGTGGATGTTCATCCCAGCCCAACACAGCTCAGAGCCGCCCTGAGCCCCAAAACAACCCAGGGAAGGACGGAAAAGAAAAGGATTCCAGGAAGCTTGAACCAAACAGCTCCTCTTCCTCGGAGAGGAAAAGCCATCCTGCGGGGCAGGTCTGGAGAGTGAAAGCACGGGGGCTCCGAGCCGCAGCTGCTCAGGCACGCCATCACCGCGGAGCCCTGACGCCGTCCTGCTCTGCCCCAGGCCTCGGCGAGACTGGGACCCAGGCCCAGGGCGGCTCACATCCGGCACCCTCCAACTGTCAGGCCTGGGTGTGAGTCACATCGGGACCCTCACGCTGCCCAGCAAGTTTTAAGGCAAATTTCTGAGTCCGACCTGAGCCACCGCACCCGCCCGGGCCTGCAGCCCAGGGAGCCGGGTCAGGGCAGGGGGACCCCGACCCTTCCTGGGGCGGAGCCAATGAGGGGGCAGGTGTGTGCTCAAGGCTGCCGTGGAGGGCAGCAGGCGCCGACTGGCCAGGGAGTGGTGCTGGTCCCGAAGCATGAGAGCCGGGTGGACGCCGCGAGAGCCGGGTGGAAGCCTCGCAGGCGCGGGCCATCGCAGAGCCAAGCAGGGGGAAGGGTCACCCCAGGACGGCCCCCAGGTCCCCCGAGGGCCTCCTCAGCAGGTGCTGGGCATCACAGGACTTTGCTTGAGGACAAAAGAGGGAAGGCGGGAAGGAGGAAGAAGCTTGGGGTGGGGGCCCCCGGGGTGTGCGGGCAGCGGGTGTCGCCTGAGTCTCCGTCCTGGGGCTGAGGCGGCCCCACAGGCAGATGGCCGCGGCGTGCTGGGCTCACTCCGTCTGCGCGTCGTAGTTGGCGCCTCCTGCCTTCTTGAGCTCGTTCTTGATGGACGTCTCCTCCAGCTCCTTCCGGTCACTGATCACAAACTCCTTCGCGAAATTCTGCAGGATCAGAGGGAAGGGAGAGGCTGGGCACCACCAAAACAGAGGCTGAGTGACGGGAGGGAGAGGGGAGGGGAGAGGAGAGGGAGGGGAGGGAGGGGAGGGGAGGAGGAAGGGAGAGGGAGGGAGAGGGGAGGGAGGGGAGGGAGAGGAGAGGGAGATGGGGAAGGAGAGGGAGGGAGGGAGGAGGAGGGGAGAGAGAGGGAGGGAGAGGGGAGGGAGAGGGGAGGGAGAGGGGAAGGAGAGGGGAGGGAGGGGAGGGAGAGGGAGAGGGGAGGGAGGGAGAGGGAGGGGAGGGAGGGGGAGGGAGGGGAGGTGCCGGGGGTTGGGACAGAGAAGGCGGTCCCGGGTCCCGAGAGGCACCCTAGTGTCAGGCGGGATTCTGGCTCCCACGGCCCCACCCGCTGAGCCTCAGTTTCCCTCCATTCAGTCCTGCTGGGGAGAACTGCCGGGAGGGACGGACAGCAAGGGAAGGGTTAACACCAGGCTGCCACAAAAACACACAAAAGAAAAGAGGGGGAGGCCGGCGGGGAGACCCCAGGGGAGGGCCAGGGCGGGGTCACCAGCTGGTGCGAATTTGACCCAGGCCCCGCCTCAGTCGCCGCAGCAGGGAGGCGGCGTCACTACACAAGCACCTGCCACGAGGCCGGCGGGGTCCAGCCCTGACCCCAGCCGGGCCTGGCACCCGGCACACAGGCGGCTTATCAGAGGGCCCAGGTCAAGGGCACAGCAGGGGCGCGTGTGGCCCAGGGCTTCTGTGAAGGCGCCAGCCAGCCCAGAGGAAGCACTCAGGCTGCTGGGGGGGGGGGTTGGGGGGCCGTGAGTGTTACATCCCCAGCAGCACCTCGAGTGCATGACCTCCTGACACACAGTGTATGACCTCTGACACATGAGCTCTGGGACCGGGTGTGGGCCCCTCCCCGCGTCTAGGCCCCCTGGGAAGGGAGGGGCGAAGAGGCCCCAAATGGGCCGTCCCTGCAGAGCCCGACACAGTGTGACCGCTGTCCTCCGGCCACACCTGCTCGGGGGGGGGTTCTCTGCCCCTTCACAGCGACCAGTGAATCTCCTTCTCACGGTCACCCCGGCAAGGCTCAGGGGTTCCTCCTGGCTCTGCACTCAGGAATTACTCCTGGCGGTGCTCGGGGACCGTATGGGACAGGGGATTGAACCCAGACGGCTGCGTGCACGGCCAACGCCCTCCCGCTGTGCTGTCGCTCCTGTCAAGTGAATCTCCTTCAGGTCTGCCTCTGGCTCTCTCTGGACACACATTCTTAGGATTCCCATCCTCCTCTCAATAAAAACACGGAAACTTCAAAACCTTTCTGCCTTCCCGCAGCTGGTGCCCTCCCTTTTGCTAACCTGGAGGCACACGCCAAGGGCAAGAGACGCCAGTTCTGGAGTCCCTGGAGGACC
Source organism: Cryptotis parvus (assembly GCA_021461705.1). Lineage (NCBI taxonomy): Eukaryota > Metazoa > Chordata > Mammalia > Eulipotyphla > Soricidae > Cryptotis > Cryptotis parvus. Next base: position 130,620 of record JAJIBD010006160.1, read on the forward strand.
CCGGCCCCGCCTATGGGCGGACCCTGAAAACTAAGAGCAAACTGACATGCTGGGGCCCCACAGTGGGAGAGGCACAGCTTCCACTGACAAAGCCCCGCCTGGGCAGTTCCCTGGAGGGCTGGAGGGGGCAGAGGGACGGTCTCTCTCCTGCGCAACTTCACCTCGAGGGCCAGGGAGGCGGCTCAAAGGCGGCCACACGGCACCCATGGTCTCCCTGAGCAGAGTTGGGAGCAGACTATGAGCACTGGGCGTAGCCACAAACCACACTCACAGGGGAAGGGGTGGGGGAGGGGGGAGAGGGGGAGAGACAGAGCCACACACCTCACAGGGAAGGGGTGGGGGGGGGAAAGGGGGGAGAGACGGAGAGACACAGAGAGAGAAGAGAGAGAGACACAGAGAGACACAGAGAAAGGAGAGACAGAGAGAGAGACACACAGAGAGAGACACAGAGACAGAGACAGAGGAAAGCAAAGTTAGGCACACAGAGACCCGAGTTTGATCCCGCCGCCACACAGCCCCCTGCCAGCACTTCCGGTGACCTGAGCACCCTCGGGCCCAGCTGTGCACGGCATTCGCTTCCCTCAGTCCAGAACCATTGGGCCAGCCTGGTGGGCCCTGACTTTCTCAGGAGTGGACCCCAGGACCCAGACACCACAGTGGGGACAAAGGACATGGGCTCAAAATTATTGGAAAATCTTGTTTTTTAATTAAAACAAAACCAAGAAAGGAGAACTGGCAAGTCACGACTTTCTCAACCCCTGAAGCCGTGGCCGGGGAGGGGCAGGAAGCAGCCCCCAGGAGGCGGGAGGAAGTCCCAGGCCCAGGCCGTGGCTATATAAGGCCATGACGGGCCACGGCCTCTGGGGGAAGGTCTCAGGGACGCCAGGGAAGCTGACCAGCTCCCTCCAGATCTGCACACGACAGGACTTTGCAACACGCAACACGGCACCTCCACCTCCAGAGCGAACCCAACCCACCATGGCGAGATGCTAGTGACCTGCACCAGCCCCGGCAGCCGGAAGTCACGTGCAGAGAGAAACAGGGGGGCGCCCTGCCTTGGGGGCGGCGGCAGCGGGGATGGACCCTAATCCTCCTGGACCCTGTTCTGGGCTGCCCTGAGGGTCGGCCCCAAGTGAGGAGACAGAACGGGCGCCCGTGGCGAGCCCCAAGCGAGGAGACAGAGCGGGCGCCCGTGGCGAGCCCCAAGCGAGGAGACAGAGCGGGCGCCCGTGGCGAGCCCCAAGCGAGGAGACAGAGCGGGCGCCCGTGGCGAGCCCCAAGCGAGGAGACAGAGCGGGCGCCCCTGGCGACACGGCCGGGGCTGCTGCAGCACCTGTGGTTCTTCCCACTCAGCTCAGGGAGCACCCGGGCTCTGCAAAATGTGGGTGCAGGCGCGAGACAGTCTGATTCGAGGCTGCCGAGTTCCGTGGAGACCAGCTCCCCAATACTCTCTCTGGGCGTGCTCCAGAGTACCAGGGGCAGGGTGGGGGAGCTGTCAAACCCAGATGCAGAACCGCTGCCCCAAAGCTGGACGATGGAGGGCAGCTCACGGGCGCGGCCCCAGCCCCCGTGGGGAGCTCCCCAGCATCACTGGGAGCCCCTGACCAAAACTAAATAAAGGAGCCTCCTTTGCCCACCGGGACCACACCCACGGCACCCCAAGCCCTCACGCGCCCGGCAATACAGTTGTTGGTGGAACGGGAGACTGGAGGCCAGTGGCCGCTTGGGGGAAAGAGGGCTGGGAACGTCCCATCTCCCTGCCCAGCCTTCCGAAGTGCTAGTTCACACTCCGTGTGGACGCCAGGACTTGTGGGTGCTCCACGCCAGGTGGCACCTTTGCTACAAAACCCAGGACGGGGGATGAGAGAGGAAAGGAAAAAGCCTTGAAGCCTTCCTCAAAGACAGGGCTGCAGCAACAGGCTCAGAGAAGGCCCGGGGGCATCAGCGGACACAAAGCAGCGGGTCATGGACACGCCACGTCCTGTGGGACATGGACACGCCATGTCCTGTGGGACACAGACACGCCACGTCCTGTGGGGTCACAGACACGCCACGTCCTGTGGGGTCACGGACATGCCACATCCTGTGGGACACGGACACGCCACGCCCTGTGGGACACGGACACACCACGTCCCTGTGGGACAGACACACCACGTCCTGTGGGGTCACGGACATGCCACGCCCTGTGGGACACGGACACGCCACGCCCTGTGGGACACGGACACGCCACGTCCTGTGGGACACGGACACGCCACGTCCTGTGGGGTCACAGACACGCCACGCCCTGTGGGACACAGACACACCACATCCTGTGGGACACAGACACACCACGCCCTGTGGGGTCACGGACACGCCACGTCCTGTGGGACATGGACACGCCACGTCCTGTGGGGTCACAGACACGCCACGTCCTGTGGGACACGGCCACGCCACGTCCTGTGGGGTCACGGACACGCCACGTCCTGTGGGACACGGACACGCCACGTCCTGTGGGACACGGACACGCCATGTCCTGTGGGACACAGACACGCCACGTCCTGTGGGACACAGACACACCACGTCCTGTGGGGTCACGGACACGCCACGTCCTGTGGGACACGGACACGCCACGTCCTGTGGGGGTCACAGACACGCCACGTCCTGTGGGACACGGCCACGCCACGTCCTGTGGGGTCACGGACACGCCACGCCCTGTGGGACACAGACACGCCACGTCCTGTGGGACACGGACACGCCATGTCCTGTGGGACACGGCCACGCCATGTCCTGTGGGACACGGCCACGCCATGTCCTGTGGGGTCACGGACACGCCACGTCCTGTGGGACACAGACACGCCACGCCCTGTGGGACACGGACATGCCACGTCCTGTGGAACACGGACACGCCACGCTCCTGTGGGGTCACGGACATGCCACGTCCTGTGGAACAAGGACACGCCACGCCCTGTGGAACACGGACACGCCACGTCCTGTGGAACACGGACACACCACGCCCTGTGGGGTCAGGGACACGCCACGTCATTGCAGGACACGGCAGCTCTGCATTCTGAGCAGGGGCTTGGGGGGCTCCCACGGCCACAATACTGTGACCCCCGTGAGGATGGACCGTAAGCCAGGGCCCGGAGAGCGGGAGCCACGCATGCGAGCTGTGAGGGCGTCCAGCAGTGGCAGTGCAGCCGCCACCCCGCGGCCCCCTCACTGGCCCGCCTACACTGTTCCAAAGCACTTCAAAGGCCCAGCGAGGTGTCATTTACCCACAACAGCAGGTTCCCCTGACAGGCACAGCGTCAGAGCTAAGAGGGGACAGCCAGGAAGCACGAGGTGGGGACGAGGGGTGGCCACACTGCGCCATCAAGGGGACGCGGGCTGTCCTCAGGGCTCTCTCCGGGCAGTGGCTCTCGTGGGAGTCGTGGGAGCAGGTGGGAGGCAGAAGCTCCAACCCCGTGAAGTAAACTGTGCAGAGCCTGAGTCCGACGGGGGCGAGTGCGTGCCTGGCAGGGGGCCTGGGCTTGGTCCTCGCCCCCACGGTAGCCTGGAGGTCCAGCACCGCACCCCCAGGCCGGGGCATTGACCTGTGTGGCAGGTTGGCTGAGTGCGGTGGGGAGGGCCAGGAGCCCCCAGCACTGCTCAGGCCGTCCCAGCCCTGCGGTAGGACAAGTTTCTAAAACAATTCTCGGGAGATGAAGGTAGGACAGTGGGGAGGGGACTTTCCCTGCAGCAGCCGCCGGGCTTCATCCCCGCCCCGCATGTCCCCTGACCATTACCAGGTGTGGCCACAAGCAAACAAATCTCGGTTCAGGCCACCACCCCAGCCTGGCCAGGGCTGGGAGGTCTCGATGCTTTTTAAAGCCTTATCTGAGTCTATATGGAGCCATGGTTCTGTCTTCAAAAGTATTAGGGGAAACGGTTTCGTCCTTATTTAGGGTTTTTCCTGAATAAATTCTCAAGAGCAAGAAAAAATAAATTAAAAAAAAACATGCTGAGTTTCTCCTCCCTCTCAGCCACACCCAATCTGGGTGATTTTGTTTCCCCTGAAGTTGAACAGAACTTTCTAGAAATTGCATCAGTGAGCAACGGTCTCCGACTGTTTCCAGGCTGCGGTGGGGGAAGGTCTGCACAGCCTCGTGTCCCTGCGGAGGCTCAGAGACCCTGGTGAGCACCCAGACAGCGCCAACCCCCACCTCTCTCCCGTGAAGGCTTCAGGAGAACAAACCCCCAAGCACACAGCCACACTGGGGAGACGCTTCACAGGCCACAAAATCACGATTCACTTGATCTTCATGAGAGTAGAAACAAGGTAAACAAATGAACTACTGGAACTGAAGCGGCCATGAAGAGGGTAAAGTGCTGGGGCTCTGAAGGGCGAATAGGAGTTCACCTGCACCAACGTAAAAAGTGCTGGGGCTCTGAAGGGCGAATAGGAGTTCACCTGCACCAACGTAAAAAGTGCTGGGGCTCTGAAGGGCGAATAGGAGTTTACCTGCACCAACGAAAAAGTGCTGGGCTCTGAAGGGGCGAATAGGAGTTCACCTGCACCAACGTAAAAACCCATCCTCGCTGCTTTTCTTCAGTCCTTCCAACACTGTGAAATTTGACCTTTTGTGTAAGTGAGAACAGATGCGAAAGATAAAGCCCCAGTCCCAGAGCTAAAAGCTGCTGGAGCTGAAAGAGCAGCCAGGCCTTACTCCACGTCCAGGTCCTTCCCCGACGCAGCAAGCTGGGGGGTTGTTGTTACTGCTGCTTGCCGCCACACCCACCTGGTCTCAGGGTTTAGTCCTGGCTCTGTGCTCAGGGGTGACCCCTGGCAGGGTTCAGGGGAGCAGATGTGGTGTCAGGGGGTCAGACCAGGTCACCCAGGACAAGGCGAGCCCCCCACGCCTGCCATTCTGCCCTGCCATTCCGCCCAGCTGTGCTTTTATTTGCTCTTTGGGTCACAACCAGCAATGCTCAGGGGTTACTCCTGGCTCTACACTCAGGAATTACTCCTGGCGGTGCTCGGGGGACCATAAGAGATGTCGGAGATCAAACCCGGGTGGGCCGGTGTGCAAGCCAAATGCCCTAACTACTGTACTAGGGCTCCGACCCCCAGAAGTGCTTGACCTTTATCAGCATGGAGCAACAATGTCCAGTCTAATAATAATAAAAAAAGTCTGGGGCCAAAGTGATAATACAGTGCATAGGGCGCTTGCCTCACACATAGCCAACCTGGGATCAATCCCGGCATCCATGTGGTTCCCTGAGCATCACCAGGAGCAATTCCTGAGTGCAGAGCCAGAGGTAACATCTGAGCATCGCCGGGTGTGACCCCCCAAAAATAACAAATTTAAAAAATTTAAAAAAAGAAAAAGGCCCTAAGACGAAGACAGGCTGAGGAGGCTGGACGTGAGCCTGCTGGCCTCCTGCACACGTGCTGAGCAACACGCTCTCTCCAGAGACCAAGTTTATCAGCTTCCCAAAGGCTCGTGACCTCAGGACGTTTGTCGGTGCCGAGGGACACACATGCGGGCGTGAGCCAAGCCCCAGGGAGCAGCTCTACTTCCTCCACTTCCTGGGCCCGATCCATGGACGGGGGTGATGCAGACGGGCCCTGCCGGTGCACTGGCCTCCTGGACCGGGCAGGGCCAGCAGGCAGGGCCAGGGGGCAGGATGACCGCTACACAGCAGCTCTGCAGTGCCCCCACCCCAGGCTTTGAAGCCAACGTGCTCTGGGGGGGCTGGAAGGTGCCAGAGAGGTCCTTAGGGTTCTGAAGGGTGAGTAGGAGTTCTCCTGACAGCACCATGAAGGGCCCTCCAGGGGATCTCCAGAGCCAAGAGATCCTCGGGCTCCCTGGCAGCTGCCCGCCCCATGACGTAAGAATCAGGCAGAAGGTCCTGTGCATGGAGGCTCCTGCAACGCGGCCGGGTGTGTCTGCTTGGGACTGAGATGCACCGGGGCTCCGGACACAGGCAGCTGCACCGTCCCTGCACCATAGCGCCAGGACCATGGGCCGCGTGTTTGGTCCTTGGCACCAGCCTGACATCCGCGCTGGCATGGAGGCCCGGCGCTGCGGCCCGTCCCTGCTGCCTCAGACCACCTGTGCCCCAGATCACAGGGGTCTCACCTGGCCCCAGACACAAACAGCCCCGCTGAGCCATGCCCCCCCGAAGGCGTGTGTGGCTCCAGGCCTAGCCAGCGGCAGGACAGCCTCAGACGCACATCACCAAGCATCAGCCGAGGAAATTCTCCAGGGGGCCATGCACCGTCCAGGGGAGAGCAGCCCGGGACGTGGGAGAGCGCGCTCCCACCCCAGCACATGGGCCCCCACGGCCAGGAAGGCCCTTAAAGGGGAAGGCGGATGGTAACCTGGCCCTCTGAGTCCTGCTCAGGCTTGTTCAAACCCTTCCTGAAGCCACTCCATAGCCCCAAAAGGCAAGATAAAATCATTCTTTCGTCCGATTTTTGTGCTCATGGAGCTCTCCGAAGGCCCAGAGAAAGCAAGCAACAGGTACCAGGTCACAGAGGAAGGGCGGGGCCCCTGGGGGGCAGAGGTCATGCCCAGACCACTGCACCACACTGTCTCTGTCCCCTCCAAGCAAGGTGGGAGGTGTCCAGAAGCCACCAGAAGCAAAGGACTGCGTTTCTCTCAGCTCACATTCTCGCAGGGAAGCCGCGGCCCAGGAAAGGAGAGAGCCAGCCCGTGCCCAGCAGGCTGGCAGAGAAGCCACCGCTGTGTGACCCGTGGGAACCCGGGCAGGGCAGAGGCCCGGCCCCCGACTTCACCGGCCCTTGCGGGGCCTCCGGGCTGGAGCGAGAGCTGGACGCCCCACCTTCGCGGACCCTGGCCGGATGATTGGATTCTTATCGCAGCTCCAGCAGCTGTTAAAAGCAGAGGGCGGGGAAGCCCGAGTCGGGGGGCCGCTGCCTTGGCACAGCCAACTGGGGCTCAACCCTGGGAGACCCAAAGAGTTAAAAAAAAACCAGCAGAGGGAAATGCACAGGAAACGGTCAAGGCGCTGGCCCGGGCAGGGACAGGACCTCCGTAAGCCTCTGCCTTGCCGGGCCGGCCCCGCATCCTCGGCACCTGGTAGGTCCTGGGACCGCCAGGAGAGATGCGTGAACTCGGAGCGGAGTAGCTCCCGAGCACTGGCAGACGCCCCCTGCACGGGCACCCCCAGCACCCACCTGCGTCCCCGTTGAAAAACAGCTGTCAGGTTTCCCTACAGAGCTGCCAATCATGAGGCCCCGCCTCCCGGGCACCACATGACCCAACACAGCCAATCAGGGTCCTTGGGGGAAAATGATGGGCACTAAGGGCATTGCGCGAGTTCTGGGCCTGGCCGAGTCTGCAGCGTCGCGGCGGTGACCAGCCAGGGCGGACTGTCCAGGGCCCTGGCGCAGGCTGGCGGCCCCGCACTTCCCCATTCTGAGAACTCAGACAAGTTCCCTTCCTGCCGTGATAGGGCTGGAATGCAATTTGCCTTGGAGCACCCCTGAAGCTCCCGAAACGTCATCGCGCCTGGCCGACGGAGCACGGGTGCGGGTCAGCCCGGGCGCTGCCCCGCTGCTCCCCATGGCGCGAGCCGGTTTCCTCCACGCGCGTCCCAGAGTGGGCACCTGGCGCGACCGGCGCGCCCGCCCACCCAGGGCGGTACCTGCACCACCTCCTTGACCAGCGTCTTGTCGGTGCCCGTCTTGGCCCGCTGCAGCCCGCTGACGTTCTCGCCGATCCAGGTGATGGCGCGAACTTGGACCTCTTGCTCATGGCGTCCCCGTGGTGAAGCGCCACGAAGGCGAAGAGCCGGATGTCGTCTGCGGGAGGGAAAAGGCAGAGCCGGGCAGGGTCACACGACGCCCCCAGAGCTCCTGCACCCCCCCCCTCCTCCTGTGGAGACGCAACCTGGGGCTCCACTTTCATTGCTCTGACCTTGGGCGACACCGGGATGGCTGGCTCTGCACTGGGGAGTCTCTCTGGGCGGTGCTCCGGAAACCATAGGGGTGCGGGATCCCACCCGGCGGGCAGGTGCGGGCCAGCACCTCCCTGCTGTGCTCTGGCTCCAGCCCCTGGGGCTTCTGCAGGAAGCAGAATTCCTCTCCTCACCCGGGCTACACATACACGAAGTGACCCCCTTGCAGCTGGTGGGGCAGAGCCTGCTGTGCCAAGGACACCGGGCTGGGTCTTTCTGGGGCACCCCAAGATGCCAGCCCCCAAGGGTCTCTTTTAAGGCTGTTAACCAGAATCCAGGCAAGGAGAGCGCACCGTGCGTGGGGTACGTGCTGTGCTCGTGGGCTCTCCTGGGGGGTGCTGGGAGGTGGGGGCAGCCCCGGGCGGGCCAGGACCCCCCAGCTCCCCCCAGCCCCTTTTGGTTCCTTCAGGCGGAAATCAAATGCCGCCATGGCTCCTGGCACACGCCTCAGGTTCTGAGCTCGCCGCTTGCTGTGTGAGCAGCTAGAACCAGAGTGTGGCCCCGTGTGGCCCCTCCCGGCCCCCCTGAGAGTCACTGTCCCGCCCGCAGATAGGCTGAGTCCTCTGGGTGGCTCTAGGTTCCCAGCAACACAATCTGGGCTGTCTGGGCGGGCAACTCTCAGCAACATTTTTCTTTAGTTTATTCTTTTTTTTTTTTTTTTTGCTTTTTGGGTCACACCCGGCAATGCTCAGGGGTTTCTCCTGGCTCTGCACTCAGGAATTACTCCTGGCGGTGCTTGGGGGACAATATGGGATGCTGGGGATCGAACCCAGGCCTGCACGGGCGGCCATGTGCAAGGCAAATGCCCTACCCGCTGGGCTATAGCCCGGCCCCGTGAGGGCTACTTATGGCGGTGCTCCGGGGCCCATGTGGGATGCTGGAGAGGTTGGTGCAAGGCAAATGCCCCCCCCCACCGTACTAAGGCTCCGGCCCCTCACCTTCCTTCCTTCCTTCCTTCCTTCCTTCCTTCCTTCCTTCCTTCCTTCCTTCCTTCCTCTCTCTCTCTCTCTCTCTCTCTCTCTCTCTCTCTCTCTCTCTCTCTCTCTCTCTCTCTCTCTCTCTCTCTTCCTTCCTTCCTTTTTGGGTCACACCCAGCAATGCTCAGGGGTCACTCCTGGCTCTGCACTCACGAATTACTCCTGGCAGTGCTCCGCATGGGATGCTGAGGATGGAACCCGGGTAGGCCATGTGCAAGGCAAACACCCTCCCTGCTGTGCTATCGCCTCCAGCCCCACCAACACTTTTCAAGGGTCAGCACTGACCCAGGGTCAGCACCTGCTACCTGACCGGCTGAGCTACCCATGGAGGAGCTTCTAGCCCGTGGCACCCCCACCCCACCCAAGGATGAAATAAGGTCACTGACACAGCCCTGACCCAACAGGCAAGAACCTGCTCCCTGAAGCGGGGCGTAGAAACGAGGCCAGTTCAGGAGGACATAATCCAGAGTGGTCAGTGCTCAGCGGGGAGGGCAGTTTCTTTGGTGCCGATCCTCGGCACCTATATGGTCCCCTGGGCACCACCAGGAGCAACTACTGTGCTCAGAGCCAGGAGTAATCACTGAGCACTGCCGGTGTGACCCTAAAACAACAACCAAAAAATTGATCCAGGAGCTGACTGGGGGTGTGGCATTACTGGAGGGGTGGCTGGGAAGCTGGAGGGGAGACGCAGCCCCACAGACTGTAAATTAAATTAAAATTACAGCCTCGGGGCCGGAGCGATAGCCCAGCAGGTAGGGCGTTTGCCTTGCACGCGGCCGGCTCATGCCAGCCCGGGTTCGATCCCGGCATCCCATATGGTCCCCGAGCACCGCCAGGAGTAATTTCTGACTGCAGAGCCAGGAGTAACCCCTGAGCATTGCCGGGTGTGACCCAAAAAAAAGCAAAAAAAATAAATAAATAAAAAATAAAATAAAATTACAGCCTCGACTTAGGGGGTCAGGGCCGGGTGGCTGCCCAGCTGCTGTGTGACTCCGGATACCAGGGAGGTGGTCTGTCCCCATAGCAACCACGAGGGGGCTGCTGGGGACCCCACCCTCCCCACGTGCCTAGTCAAACCCTCCTTGTGCGGAGCTGCTGGGTGCAGTGGGGAGACCTCCCCCCCAGCCCCACCCGGCCAGGCACCAAGCGTCCCCGGCGTCCCCCCGTCCTCCCGCCTGCGGACAGCTGCTCTCTATCCCCCCAACCCCCCTTCCTGCTCCCCTCCTTCAGACTCCTGCTCCCTCCTTCAGACCTCCCTACTTTTTTTTTTTTTTGCTTTTTGGGTCACACCCAGCGGCGACGCTCAGGGGTTACTCCTGGCTCTGCACTCAGGAATTACTCCTGGCAGTGCTCGGGGGACCATATGGGGTGCCGGGGATCGAACCCGGGCCGGCATGGGCCGGCCGCGTGCAAGGCAAACGCCCTACCCGCTGGGCTATCGCTCTGGCCCCAAGACCTCCCTACTTTTATCTCTTGGCCACAGCCCCTCCCAGCTGCTTCCTGGGTCTGGTCCCAATGAAGCCACATGTGCCTGGGACCCAGACCAGGGCAACGCCAGGAGCCCCCCAACACCCAGGGGCGGGGGCACCTGGCACCAAGGCCTTGAGCAGCTCAGGGAAGGGCACCTGCAAGCCTGGACTGTCCCCAGTCTGGCCAGCAGGACCACAGACACGTTTGGAATCTGTCATGCTCCGCTTATAAATGTTTGCCGCTCCGACTTGGCACGGCGCACAAACGTCACCTGGGCCAAAAGTGGCCCACACAGGCCCCCGCCTCACTAAGGCTGCGCCCACACACTTCTCGTTACCCAGAGACAGACTGAGGGAAACTGAGGTCCAACGGTGAGCCAGAGAGCCCTCCCAGCCCAGGGACCTCGCTGAGAGAGGTGACTGGTCCTCAAAAGGAGGGTTGGGGGCGGGGGCTGTGGCTCCAGCCGGGGGCCTTAGAAAAGCAAGCTCAGGGGCTGCAGAGACAGGACAGGAAGGAGACTCCTCCTTTGCGCAGCGGCGTCGGGGAAGGGGCTGTCCTGTCCGACGCTGCCCCCAAACTGGACGGCTCTAAGCACATCTCCGGGGACCCGCCTCCACCCCCCAAACCTGAATCAACTCCCCAGAGTGCACACGGTCCAACTGTGTGTGCCCCCGGAGACCCGACACAGGCCCTACGGGGAGGCAGCCCACATGCTCCCCAAGGCTGCTGGTGCCGGGCGCAGAGGCAGAGGCAGGGACAGGGACATGGACAAGGACAGGGACAGGGACAGGGACAGGGACAGGGACAGCGACAGGGACAGAGACAGGGACAGAGACAGCGACAGACAGAGACAGAGACAGCACAGAGACAGCGACAGAGACGGAGCTTCCAGGCACAAATCCATACACAGCAGACCAAGGGGCTTGGGGCCAGCGGCCGGACACAGGCCTTGCTGTTTCAGCACCCCCAAGCTTTGGGTGCATGTCGGGCAGTTTGAGCTTCTTCCGTATCTGCCCAGCTCTGGGGGGTCTGGCCTGGGACCGGAGCCCGGGCAGGGGTCAGCAGACGCACAGGAAGGTCGGGCACAGCATCATTTCTGGCGCTGAACCTCAGGGCAAGACCTTGGGGGGCGGGCCTGGACCACCTGATCAGCCCCCAGGCCCCAGGCCCCCCAGGGGCCAGCACACAGCAGGCTCTAGGACTGTCAGCCTGTGGGGGTGGGACAGAGCCAACAACCCCTCCCCAGGGGGCACATTCGGACTTCAAAGGCCCCTCGGGGCTTCACCTTCCTGCTGGTTTCCTTTTGTCCTACTCAAAAAATTTTAGAGGCCTGGAGATAGCACAAGGGGTAGGGTGTCTGCCTTGGGCCTACCTGCGGCTGACCAGTTAGATCCCCGGCATCCCATATGGTCCCCTGAGCACCGCCAGGAGTAATTCCTGAGTGCAGAACCAGGAGTAACCCCTGAGCATTGCCGGGTGTGACCCAAAAAGGAAAAAAAAAAACACTTTTTTTTTGGAAACTGGAGCCAGAGACAGTAAGGACAGCACGGAGGACGTTTGTCTTGCACGATGTGGCCAACCTGGGTCTGATCCCAGGTCCCACAGAGGTCCCCTGAGCACTGCCGGGAGTGAGCTCTGAGCACTACCGGGGTCACCCAAAAACAACATAAACAAAAATTTTACACACTAGCAGGACCTAAGCAAAGCGGGAGAGTGGTGGTGTGGGACCAGCTTGTCCCTGCCCGCGGGTGGGCGCGGCAGGGCCTTTGACACGGTCCTTCCTGCGGGGGCGGGGCAGACAGGAGGCGCAGAAGGCGGCGGGCAACTTTTACTTCCTTAAAAGGAAGCCAGAGACCAAAGTCCCCAGGTCAGGGGCCGCCCCACTCCCTGCCGGGCTCCCGCAGCACCTCCCGGAGGGCCCCTGGGCCCCGGGGTCACGCAGAGGCGGGCTGTGTACCCCCAGGTGTGGGGGGCAGACCCCAGGTGGGCCCCCAAACCCCCCCCCGCATGGAGGAACAGCAGAATCCTGTTACTCAGCCTAGGGGCCTACAAGGACCCTGCTGATGCTGGAGACAAAGGGGTTGGGGGGCACAGCAGGGGAGGGGCAGGGGGAGAGCCCCAGCTGGGGGCACAGCAGGGAGGGGCAGGGAGAGCCCCAGCTGGGAGCACAGCAGGGGAGAGGCAGGAGAGGCCCCAGCTGGGGGCACAGCAGGGGAGGGGCGGGAGAGCCCCCAGCTGGGGGCTGCAGTAGATGGGGGCTGACATGGAGGGGAGTGAAAGGCCGAAAATGCTGGCCTAGAATTAACTGCCGCAGAAGGGGCTAAGGGAAACGCAGAGGCCGTCCAGGGGAGATGCCTGCAGGAAAGACCCCTGGCAGAGGAAAGCTGAGCCCCCCCAGCTTTCTGACCCCCAGTCTTGCTCCCGTCTGTTCTCCCCCGTCAAAGATCATTCACAGACCAGGAACCCGTTTCCACTGTACAATTCATTGGTCTTTTCATTCTCCAGACGGATCTGTGTAATTCCAGAACGTCCTGCCAGTCCGAAGGACACCTGGTGACCATTAGCAGTCACGCCCCACTGGGTCTCAGCCTCTCCTCGCTGTCCTGCCTCAGGGCCGCTTGTTCCGAAACTCTAATGCTCCGCCTCATGGTCTGTCCTGCTTCTGGTCCACCAGCTCTGCCCTGGGCTAGAGGGGCAGCCCCGCCAGCTGGTGCTCTCTGGGTCATGAGGGATGGGGTGAGGGCCAGAGGGCAACCCGTGACCTCGTCCCTACGCCGCCCTACCCCCATCCTGGCCCACCCCAGCCGCGGGGTCCTGCTCCCTCAGCCCAACACCGTATTGCTGTGGCTTCAGTCGTTTCCCCAGCGACCTGGAATGCCAGATTTGGGGCCTCGCTGGTGAGAAACGTTAGAGAGGGCGGGGTTTCTCTTTGTGGGGACCTTCAGCCGCCTCCTGTCTACCAGCCGGGAAGGACACTGTCAAAAGGCCTCTCCAAGTCCACCCGGCTGGCAGTCCCAGGCTGACCATCGCAGGCTGATCGCCACCAGCACTTGCTCCTGCCCGGCTAGTTTAACAAACAAATGGCCATCTCCCAGCATGCTCAGACTCGCAACCCACAGGCGGGGAGGCTGGTGCTGGGTGCTGCTGGCCCTGCGGGCAGGGGTCACCAGGTCATCACAAAGCCACACACTGAAGAGGTGCAACCCGGGTCCTGACCCTAGGCGGGACCTAACCGCTGCACCCGACGGCCTGGCCGGCTCCTCAGAGACAGCGTCCAGCTGCTTCCCCGCACGTGTGCACACACATGCGACCTCCAGCTGCTTCCCGTGACACTCCCAACACACATGTGCACACACACCCACGCACACACACCGTTGGAGCCCTTGGTTCTGGTTCTCTGTTCTGCTCGGAGCTGCTCTGGCTCTACAATTGGCTGCTCTGCCTGCCTGTCTGTGAGCTGCTCCAATCCGGTGACTGGCTTCCCCCAGCTCCCGCCCTCCACCCCGCAGGATGCTCAGGCGGCCGCCCAGGTGGTTCCTTCCTCGCGGAGGGCAGCCGCTGGCTCAGGGCGCAGAGGGGCAGCAGGCACACAGCCTCCTCTGTCAGCAGGGCCGGGGGCTCCCCGCACCCCTCCTAGAGCCCCCAGCATGGGGCGGGGCGCCCACCCGCGGCAGCCACTTCCTGCGGGTGGGACCGCGAACAATACGTTCCCTTTTCTGCCCGGCGCAGTCAGAGCCAAAAAAGGAAGAAAAGTCCCGGGTCAGTGGGATGACCTTAAGGGGGCTCGGCCGGCTAGGGAGGGCGACAAGGGATTGCTCAAGGCGGGCACAGCTCGCTGCTGGTCACGGGGCTCCAGCCCGCACCTCTGACCTACGGGACTGGCCGCCAGGGCAGGGATCAGGGGGTGACAGGGCCCAGCAGAGCCCCAGGGTGTCTGGTCCTATTTGTGCCCGGCCAGGCCATGTCCCGGGAAGTGTCTTAAGGCAGAAACACGTCGCCCTCCCGCCCCCCCACTGCAGCTTCAAAGCAGGAGGAAGGGGCCACGGGCCAGGGGTTGGGCACCTCTGGCCGGGAGAGGCTGAGCTGCAGAGGAGCAGACGCTGCTCTCAGGCAACCCGTGGGATGGGGGCCCAAAGGGCTGAGCGAGGCCAGTCCACCACGAGCCCAGCTCCGACCCTGCACTACCAGACGGGACCCAAAATAAGTCATAAAAAGTCCCTTTGTGGGTGGGGGTGACCCTGGGCAGTGGCTTCGCCTCAGAGTAGGGGGGGGGGGAGACGTGTCCCCAGCGGGCTTTAAACGGACACCTGTGGAGGTCAGCCCTGACCCGGAGTAGGGACCACTCGAAACCCACTAAGAGCTGCTGGTGGCGGAGGACAGAGAAAGCTGCTAGACTTGGGGGCAGGGCAGAGCCAGTGAGGGCGCCAGAGCAGCCCCAGAGCCTCCTGCCCCCACCCGAGCTCCAGACTTGGCCTCCAGCTCCACTCCTCAGTCCTGGGAGACACTGTCCACGTCCCTGCACACATGGTTCCTCCAGAGGCCGAGCAAGGAGAGGAGCAGACAGACGTGTCTGAGCTCCTGAGCTGGCACCGCCCGGGGCCAAGGGGTCAAAGGGCACGAACTGCACCTGCTGGGTAAGGTGCCGGGCGCAGGGCGCAGGAGTGGACGCGGGAACTGCACCTGCTGGGTAAGGTGCCGGGCGCAGGGCGAGGAGTGGACGCGCGGTCCCACGTGCAGCTCACACAGTTCCCTCTTACCCGGCTGCCAGCCCCTGGCAAAGGGCCTCGGCACCCAGGAGATGCCCCTCAGATGTCCCAGAGAAGGCACGGCCAAGCGCAGGGAGCTCAGAACCCACAGCGCACACTTCCGGGGCAGGAAAGGGGAAGCGAGGATGGGGAGGAGGAAGTGAGGATGGAGAGGAAGTGAGGATGAGGAGGAAGTGAGGATGAGGAGGAAGTGAGGATGAGGGACCATAAAAGGCAGCAGACGCAGCGTGTCGGGGACGCGGTGTTCGAGGGAGGACTGACAAGGCCAGGCAGGGCACTGGCAAAGCAGCGGGTGCCCCGGAGAGGGGCTGGGGGGTCTCACCCTTGGGGGCTGGGGGCTGCGGCCTGTGTGGGGGGGAGAGAGCAGCAGGCCGGGAGAGAAGGCGGTGCAGGCGTGACGCCTGTGCCTGTGAAGCGTGTCCAGCCCTTTCTCCCTGTCCCCAGCCTCCGCAGTCCTGGGCCTTAACCCTTGCTGGGCATCACACACCTTCCCCGCAACAGTCCCCCGTTGGGCTCGCACCAGCTCGGCCTGTCCTGCGGGGGTGAGTCCTCCACGGAGGCCCCACCAGCGCTTCTGGAACCCTCCCCAGCAGGGTTCTCGGCTCTCAGGCGTCCCCAGCTGCCTGGGCTGGGCTGTGGCCAGGCCTCTTTTAGAAGGCAGCGCCAGAGAACTCACTCAAGCTGGCTGGAAGAACATCGGGAAATAAAGCATGTGGTGTGAGGGGAAGGCTTCAGGTAGGGCTGGATCCAAGGGTTTAAACGGTGTCATCTGTTCCCCCCCCTTCCTGGCTGGGTTCCGGAGTTCTCAGACGCCAGATTCTTCCTACAAGTGGCAGATGAGTCCCAGAGAGGCGCCAAGCTCCCCCGGCTCACCCTCTGCACCCCTGCGAGGCGCTCCCAAACCGTTCTGAACCATTCCTCATGCTCGAATCTGATTGGTTCCACTTGAGTCACGTGGGCATAAGCCAGCCGCCATCGGTTAACAGAAGACTGGCTTGCTCTGATTGGTCAAGTCTGTCCTGAGCTACCTAGTCGGTCTGGCCCAAGTTAGCCCCCTAAATGAACCCCGTGGCTGAACAGGATTTTTTTTTTTCTTTTTGAGTCACACCCAGCAATGCTCAGGGGTTATTCCTGGCTCTGCATTCAGGAATTGCTCCTGGTGGTGCTTGGGGACCATATGGGTGCCGGGATTGAACCTGGGTCAGCCACGTGCAAGGCAAACGCTCTGGCTCCAAGCACTCACGGGCTTCTTGCACCACAGCAGCCGCCACCCGCCCACGGGGACGTACACCAAGCCTTGCCCACAGTGGCAGAGGCGCCCGGCGAGTGCGGTCAGCCCGTGGGGTGGGGGCTGAACACAGCCTCGCCTCACAAATGCTGCGAGAGGGATCACGTGGACCCAGAGCATGTGTGTGGGTCTATCCCAGTCGCAGGAGCAGACAGACGCCTGGTGTCAAGGTCACACACAAAGCACCGCGACAAGTCAGACCCAGACCCCAGCTCCGCCTCCAGACGCGCTTAACTGGCCTCGGAAAGCGCAGACACCGGGATTTGTCCCAGGCAGGGTGCCCGGGTTCTTCCCAAAATAAGAGGCTGGCAACCAAGCACGGTGGGGTTCGTTGGGGAAGAGGCAGTGAAACAATGTTGGGCTGACAGGAGAGAGCCAGCCGACCCGTTCCTCTGCTCTCCGCCCCTGCCGCCGTGCGATGGCCAGCGCTTGCCGCCACAGGCCTGCAGGACACCAGACTCACTTACTTCTATCCCAAAGGGTTGCCCGCCAGGACCATGTCAGGATGGATGGATGGAAGATGGGGGACATACAGGAGGGATGAATGAAGATGATATGAAAGGATGGATGGTGGGAGGGTGGTGCATGGGTGAAAGATGATGCCTGAGGGTGACGGATCCATGAGGGGTGATGGACAGTGAATGAACGGGAGGGTAGGAGGTCCGAGAGGGTTGATGACTGGACGGACGGACGGGGGATGGACAGGTAGGTGGCGAGGAACGGAGGAATGGCAGGCGGGGCGGGTAGTGGTGGATGATGGGAGGGTGACAGATGAGGAGGACGGCAGGGCGGAGGGGCAGACGGAAGAGCAGAGAATGAATGGATGAGCAAACCAATGAACGAATTTTACGAGTAAACCTGGACTCTGACAGGGCTCGGGCGGGCGTGTTGGTTTTGTTGCTGCTGTTTCTGGACCACACCTGGTGGTGCGCCGGCTTGTCCTGGCTCTGCACTCAGGAATCACTCAGGACCATATGGGTGCTGGGATGGAACCCAGGTTGGCCACGAGCAAGGCGAGCACCTCCCACCGGTGCCGCTGGGGCCCCTGAACTCTGGGTCTTACTGTCCTGCCCAGCTTTGCATTCTGAACATTCAGCAGGAAACACACGCTATGAGGTGCCATGACATACGGTGATTTCAAGGTCAGCCTGGGCCAGGCCGTAGGGGCCCAGAGTCCCCTCTGCTGCTGTCAGAGCCCACGTGTCCAGCGAGGCCCGTGACATGCCCGGAAACCCACTGGCCACCAGGCCCATTCAGTCCTTCATTGCTTCACCTCCCACCCAGCCACCAGGGAGGCCCCAGCATGGCCCAGCTGCCCCCATGGAGCAGGGTCCAGGCCTGGTCACGCCACCCCTCACCCCTGTGGGCCAGCAGAAAAGGCCGCAAGACCAGGAGGGACTCAGGCCTCTGGCTAATGGTGCTGGGCCTCAGAGTCTAAGGCAGGCCAGGGGTGCTTGCGCAGAGCCCGAGTGAGCTGAGGAGGCTCAGGGCTCTCGAGGCTGAGTCTGTCCACCTGAGTGTTGGACGCCCGAGGACCCCGCCCTCCCCGTAGACGCCCCGCCTGTCTACCTATTGGGCTCCTGCTCCTGGAGCAGACCAGGCCCAGCAGGACACCCAGGAAGGGGCCACATGGCAAGGGCTGAGGTCACCGAATCTGAGGGTCCCGGGTCCTGGCTGGTGAGGAACAGAAGCGCCAGAGAAGCCACCCAGGGAACCCCGAATGTCCACAGGTGGGGTGTCCACAGCACCCGGCTGCTGGCACGGCTGTGGGGAGCCGTGGAGCTGGCACGGGGCCGTGGGAGGGGAGCAGGGTGGCCTGTCGGTGAGGTGCTCTGGGAGAAGCTTCTCCAGCAAAGGGTTAGGGAGGGGCAGAGACCAGAAACCAAGCGCCGAAGAGGCCCGAGCGCGTGGCTCAGGGAAGGCCAGGCCCACCCACGCCGCCACGCGGGAACTTCCCCTGGATCACGGTAAAGGGGTCCCTTTGGCCCCCTGGCTTGTAAGCTGGGGTGCTCGGTGGCCTTCTGTGCTGACCCTGAGGGGTGTCTGTTTTCTGCCCACAGGTGAGCGAGGAGGGACTGGAGCAATAGGGACTGGACCGGGTAGGGCGCCGCAGACCAGGGTCTCACCCCCAACCCCACACGGTCCTCCAGCACCGCCAAGAGCCAGGAGCAGGCCCTGGGCCCTGAGGAGCTTGGCGCAAAAAGCAAAACAAAAGGACAGAGTGATAAGGAGATGGAGTAGTGCCCGCGCCGGCCGTGTTTGGCCTGGGAACACGAGTCTACGTGGGACGTTCCGCCAGGCTAACCTGCCCGGGAACACGGGTCTACGTAGGACGTTCCATCAGGCTAACCTGCCTGGGAACACGGGTCTACGTAGGACGGTCCGCCAGGCTAACCTGCCTGGGAACACGGGTCTACGAGGACGTTCCGCCAGGCTAACCTGCCGGGCTTCCCCCACCTGAGACGGAGCCTGCCTGAGGTGCTGGGCAGGGGACACCCAGGAGAAGCGGGAAGATGAGGCTCGACAAGAGCTGTGTGGGAAGGCCAGGAGGGGAGGCTGCAGGGACAAGCGCACGTTTGGGAAACTCAGGGTGTGGGAGGCAGAAAGCCGGGGGTGCCCCGCCTGCACCCGGCATCAGGTTCCAAGTTCAGGGGCGCACCTCTGGGGAGAGGTTTGGCAGGAGAAAGCCGGAACCTAGAAATGGGCCCCGGGGACTGTTGGGGCCCGGCCCAGGGCCTCCTTCACAGCACGGCCCACAGGCTGGGCCCTCAGACACAGCGGGTGCAGAGAGCAGAAACCACTTCCCTTCCTCAGAGGGCCCGCCCGTTTCGGGCTGTGTGATCTCAGCCAGGTGGCTCAGCGTCTCTGGGCTGAGATCCTCAGTGGGGAGGACGGCAGGCAACCCAGGCTGGCCCTTGGGTGGACAGAGGGTGGGAGGGACGGCAGATTCCCGTGGGAGGCCCAGAGACCCGCGAAGCCCCGAGGAAGGAAGTCTCCAGGCAGTGTCTGGGGATGTGCCTACCCAGGGTCACCGTCCACCCGAGAACAATAGCTTCAGAGGCACAGCGGGGCCTCGGGGCAGCGGCCAGCAGGAGGAAAGCACAGGAAGGAGGGAGGGAAACTGGCAGCAGGAGCCTCCCCTGGGAGTCTACAGGGCAAAAATAATCCTGCTGATTCTCTTCCGGGGGGCCACAGGGGGCCACGCCAGAGTTTGCACTTTCTTCCGCTTGTGAGCTCTGGCCCTTGTGAGCGCTGGCCAGGCTGGCCGGGGCCAAAGGGCAGAAAGGGGGCGGGAGGGGGATGTCAGCCTTCTGGAGTCAGTGACCCCAACCCAGTCCTGACCCCGCCCGCCCCAGCCCCTGGGGGTCCTGGGAGCACTTTCTGCCCGATATTTCAAACCAATCCTTAATTCCGAAAAGGCCTTTGCGAGGCGAACATTATCAAGGCCGTCCCCAGTCACTTGGTAAAGATTCTTTGAATTAAAGTAAACGCTGGTGGGGCCGGAGCGACAGCCCAGCGGGGAGGGGGTTTGCCTGCGCCGACCCGGGTTCGATCCCGGCATCCCATATGGTCCCCCACCGCCAGGAGTAAGTCCTGAGTGCAGAGCCAGGAGTAACCTCTGAGCATCGCTGGGTGTGACCCAAAAAAGAAAATAAATAAATAAATAAATAAATAAATAAATAAATAAATAAATAAATAAATAAATAGAGTAAACGCTGGAGTCTGGAGCGGGCTCCAAGGCTAGTGCTTTGCTCTGTGGCCCGAGGCACAGGTTCCCGTCCCAGCTCGGCCCAGCTCGGCCCCTCCAGCGCGTCCTGCCCAGCCGGGAGAACCCCCCAGCAGTACCACCTTGAGCAAATTCAAAAAATCATTTTTTTAAACACATTTTCTGGACCACACCCAGCCGTGCTCAGGGCTTACCCCGGCTCTGCCCCGGGAATTACTCCTAGCGGTGCTCAGGGATCCTGGGGAGGCCGAGGGAAAGCGCCAGCCTTACCTGAGTCCTACTGCTCTGGCTCAAGAACGAATTTTTTAAATATTTTTAATGAACTGAACGCAACACTTCCTTTGATTTAGGCCCCTAGGAAGGAAGCACACAGCCCTGGGCAGGACTTTCTCTCCATTTCACAAAGGACCTCAAGCCGGGACGCCGGCTCAGCACACACGGCTCAGCGGGAAGAAACTGAGGTGCCAGCAGGATCAGCCCCGCCCTGGCCCCCTGGGGCCTGCCTTTGTCTGTACGAATCAGTTTCCACGACAGAGACCAGCGGGTCCCTGCTTCAATCTCAGCTTCAAAGGCCTCTAAGGTGGTTCTGGGGGTGCGCCCACGTGTTCTCTCCATCCCAGGGGCGCTGCGCCCGGGCAGTGCCCCTGCGCCACGCTGCCAGCTGCTGCCCACACCCGGGCAATCCCCTTCGGGTCCAAACCCGGGTCATTTCCAAACGCCTCCACCCCACCCCAACCGCCCGACCTGCCCATTCTCCAAGTTTCTACAAACCAGGCCTCTCCCCTGGCTCCTGGACAGAACTGCCAGGGCCAGCAGCACACGGGCGGCCTGGCGGGGACGCGCCCAAGTCCAAGGATTAAGAGGCTCTGAGACCGCTCAAGTCTGACTGTCCGGACCTGCGCAGCGCCTGGAGCCCCAGGGGGCCCGGCTCCCCGGGCAGCGGCCGAGGCCTCCGAGGCCAGGGAACGCCGCCGGCGGCTCCCTACCTGTGCACTGCTGGATGAAGTCCTGATACTCGGCTCCCTGCTCGCCGGGGACGATGGTGGAGCCGTCGTATTTAAAAGTCACCCTTTGGAGGGAGAGAAAACAGACATCAGAGCCGGTTGCAGGCAGAGCTGCTGGGCCGCCCGGCGGACGCACGCAGGGAGGCCGGCAGGGGCGACCCAGCGTCCGCGCCGTCCGGGGCAGGCTCAGTGCCCGAGGAGCGGGGCCTGGACAGCAGTGGACGGTCCCTCACCAGATGACGTCCGAGCCGTCGTCGCGGACCAGGTTGTACGCGGTCCGGCAAGCTTCTTTGTCGATCTTGGTGGCCATGGCTGCGGGACCGCAGCGGGGACAGCCTGTCTGCAGCGACCGAAAGTGTCCCGGGCGGGGCAGGGGGGACCGGAGCGCGGCGGGGACGTGCCGAGGGCGGCGGGGCCCGGGCAGCGGCGCGGGGATGCGGGGATGCGGCTGCCAAGACGCGGGATGCGGACTGCGAGCGGCGAGCGCGCCGGCGGCTCCTGGGGCGCACCGAGCGCGCGCGGGCGCCGGGCCTCGCCGCCCCGCCCCCGACGTCCGATTGGCTACCCGCTACGCTTCTCGCCACGCCCCCTTCACCTATTGGTCTATATGATTCGGGGCGGGGCATCTTCGCTCGCTGGCGGCCAATCCCCAGGCGGGCGGGTTGCGCAATTTGGCCGAGGGGGCTGGAGGAAGGGGCTTTTCTCCTCCTCTCCCCTAGCCTCCTTCCTCCTGTGGGTTTCTCTCTACTCTCTTTCTGCCTCCACTCCCAACCCCCTCCGGGTGCTCCCACTTCCTTCTCCCCTCTCCCGCCCCTTCCCCTTTCTGCCCCCTCCCCGACTCTCTTCACCCTTCAACTCCTTCCTTCTCTCTACACCCACCACCCCCATTTCACTCCTGGCATCTTCCTCTTCCTCTTCTCCTGACCCCCCATGACACTACCCCTCTCGGGCTACCCCGAAGCTCCCCAGTTCCACAGGGGGATCTAAGTGTTTTTGTTCACGCTGTCGGACTAAGGTAGACCCCCTCTCCACACACACACACACACACACACGCCCACTGCACAGGGCGGCTTTGGGAGACACGAGCCTCTTTCTCCCAGGGAGGGCTGCAAAGTGGCTTCCCCGGCCGAGGGTCGCTGATCCTTTTGTGTTCCGGCTATCTGCATTCAGGGCTTATCTTCAGGCTGACTCACCGTCGCGGCTTCCTCCTCCCAGTCTGTCCTCAAAGACCTGCAACCCTAGGAAGGTGACAGGCTCCAGCCATGCCAATGTTTAACTACCCAAAAGGCTCCCTGAGATTGATTTTCCCGCATGGGATGATAACAGTACGGACACCTGGATTTAGGATTCAATAAAACATATGTAGACAAATATTATTAGACACGCAATGAAAGATCCTCAGATAAAATGTTGTTTATTAAGAATTTAGGGGTGGGGCCGGAGCGATAGCCCAGCGGGTAGGGCGTTTGCCTTGCATGCGGCTGGCCTGTGCCAGCCTGGGTTCGATCCCCGGCATCCCATATGGTCCCTCGATCACTGCCAGGAGTAATTCCTGAGTGCCAAGTCAGGAGTAACCCCTGAGCATCGCCGGGTGTGACTCAAAAAGCAAGAAAAAAGAAAGAATTTATGGGGACTCGGAGGCGATAGCACAGCGGGAGGGCATTTGCCTTGCACACGGCCTACCCGGTTTGATCCCCTGCGTCCCATTTGGTTTCCCAAGCACCGCAGGAGTAACTCCCTGAGTGCAGAGCTCAGTAACCCCTGGGCAAAGCTGGGTGCAACCCAAAAAAAAAAATTGAGGTCTGGGTCTGGACCTGGTGGAGTTCAAGCTTCTGTCTTGCGTGGGCTCCAGACTCACTTCCCAGCATCATCAACAGACCAATAAAATCCCAGATGTGGTAAGGATCAGTACCCTATCAGTAGAAATTAAAAGTGCCGACCCCTGGATGAGCGGACGGCCACACTTCTCCAGGACGGTGGGGGCAACTATGCCTGTAAATCAAAGTTCAGAGCACAGAGTCTTGGGTTGCTGGTAGCCGCCTCCTTGGAGGAAAACCAAAGATGACTCAAGCTCACACCTCTGACCAAGGCAGATTCCAAAGGACCAAAGATAAAGTGTCAACCCAGGAAACACACCCCCCCAACCCCCCCAGTTCCAAGCCTGGAGCGACTCTTCTCTTCTGGAAGGGTCTCTACCAAGACTTAAAATGCGCAGGAACCAACCACATCATCTCACGCAAAAGACAAACCCTTGGGCCTCAGAGCACAGTGGCCAAGGGGCTCGTCCTGTTCGGCCACCCCACAGAGTTCCGCGAGGCCCGCCCGGAGTGATCCCTGAGGCCCCGCTGCCAGGTGTGGCCCAAAGCAAGCGCCCTCCGGCTTGCTTTTCACTGCTGTTGTCGCCCTCTGCTGGGCGAGAAAGGTGAAACGTCGGTTTTAGCCTGCGTGGGGCTTGTCCAGACACCTTGGGCCTTCCCTGCCCCACATTTGGTCCCCAGCCGGGGCAGAAAAATCACCTGGTTACCAGAAACACATACGAAGTCAAAGTATTTGGTCACCTCTTACCTGATCTGTTTGCACATTTTCTGTACAGCATGTTCCCAGAATTTGCAAGAAGCCAGAGGAACCCCCACCACGAGGGCCGCCATTTTCCACATCCGACTCCCCTCTCCTCAGAGCTCCACCCAGAAGAGCTGATCACAGCCCGGCTCCCGCAGCCACTTGCGGCCACACAGTTCATCAATAAATGCTCAAGTTTTGAGGTGACTACAAGAGTATCCCACCCGCACGGCAGAGCCTGGCAAGCTACCCTTGTCGTATTTGGTATGCCAAATACCAGTAACAATTATAGACCTCATTCCCATGACCTGATGGAATGGTTTGAGGCTCTCTATGTTCCTGGGGCGAGCAGGTGCCCTTGGGCTACACTAGCATGAGACAGGACATACGGAGACGTTACTGGTGCCCTCTCGAGTTACGGGAAGTCAAGTGATCACGTGATGTTCCCAGAACTGCTATTGCTGGCTCATATGAAAGCTCAACTTCTAGATTTCTGAGGAATTCCCATATTGGTTTTTTTCCCCTGGGACAACTCCAGCACCGCTGCAGTGGGATCCACACAACATAAGCATTAAACAAAATAAAATTCATGTGTCTTTAGAAGGGAACACAAATAAAAGAATTGGGCACGCTGGTGTGGAAGTGGGTACCAGGCAATTCGTCCATCCTGGACTGGGTTATTCTGTGTCCGATAGGGGTGGGGGCAGCCACCTGGCATCCTGCGGGGGCAGGCATGCAGTGGCAAGGGTGCAGCGTGTAGAGAAGTCTTTCCGCAGCGCCTGCCTCTAGCAGACCTGATTCCTGGTTGGCGCCAACACCTGAAGGAGGCCTCGGAAACCACCTGCTCACCAGCAACCACCCTCAGGGTCCTGGGGCACAAACTTTTGGGCCCCCTTGGTGAATCCCCTTGATTCCTTTTTTTTCTTTTTGGGTCACACCTGGCGATGCTCAGGGGTTACTCCTGGCTCTGCACTCAGGAATTACCCCTGGCTCGGGGACCATATGGGATGCCAGGGATTGAACCCGGGCCGGCTGCATGCAAGGCAAACGCCCTACCCGCTGGACTATTGCTCCAGCCCCTGCTTTAGAATTAGAGTGACAAGGTTCATACAATTCTTGTGAGTAGGGCCAGAGAGACAGCACAGTGGTACGGCATTTGCCTTGCACACGGCCAACTCCGGTTTGATCCCCGGCATCCCATATAGTCCCCAAGTACCACCAGGAGTAATTCCTGAGTGCAGAGCCAAGAGTAACCCCTGAGCATTGCCGGGTGTGTCCACAAACCCCCCAAAAAAAAAACTCTTGGTGAGCAACTACAAAAAAATATCTTTACACTGACTGGACAAATTTTTTTTTTTTGACTGGACAAATTTTGAGAAGCTAATTAACCTTTTTGTATCTCAGTTTCCTCATCTCTTTTTTTATTTTTTATTTTTTTTTTGCTTTTTTGGGTCACACCCGGCGATGCTCAGGGGTTACTCCTGGCTCTGTGCTCAGGAATTACTCCTGGCGGTGCCCGGGGGACCATATAGGATGCCGGGGATTGAACCCGGGCCGGCATAGGCCGCCACGTGCAAGGCAAACGCCCTACCCGCTGGGCTATCGCTCCGCCCCAGTTTCCTCATCTCTTAAGAATGATGAATTATCTAACATGATACAAAGTTGTCATATAATAATAAGGCATTAAATTTGTATTAGATAAGGTATATTTCATGGTACTTAAAGTTTTTGTTAATGCAAGCATTTCTTTAAAAATATCCAATATGGGGCTGGAGCGATAGCCCAGCGGGTAGGGCGTTGCCTTGCACACGGCCAGCCTGTGCTGGCCCAGGTTTGATCCCTGGCATCCCATATGGTCCCCCAAGCACCGCCAGGAGTAATTCCTGAGTGCAGAGCCAGGAGAAACCCCTGAGCATTGTTGGTTGTGACCCAAAAAATAAATAAATAAATAAATAAATAAATAAATAAAAATATCCAATAATCTAAATTTTCTAAAATAAACCTCACATTGGGGCTGGAGCAATAGCCCAGCGGGTAGGGTGTTTGCCTTACACGCAGCTGGCCTGTGCCGGCCTGGGTTCGATCCCGGCATCCCATATGGTCCCCCGAGCACCGCCAGGAGTAATTCCTGAGTGCAGAGCCAGGAGAAACCCCTGAGCATCGCGGGTGTGACCCAAAAAGCAAAAAAAAAAACCAAAAAAAACCCTCACATGTCTATATGATTGTGCTAATTTATCTAGGCTATTCACTTCATGAAATATGTGTATGAGACAATATCCCTTTCACAATTTTTATGGAAATATAAAAATTGCTATTAAAAAACCTCTTGGGGCGGAGCGATAGCCCAGTGGGTAGGGCGTTTGCCTTGCAGGAGGCGGGCCCATGCCGGCCCGGGTTCGATCCCTGGCATCCCATATGGTCCCCGAGCACCGCCAGGAGTAATTCCTGAGCAAAGAGCCAGGAGTAACTCCTGAGCATCGCAGGGTGCGACCCAAAAAAGCAAAAAATAAAAAACCTCTTGGGGCTGGAGCATACGGCTGACCCAGGTTGGGTCCTGGCATCCCATATGGTCCCCCGAGCACCACCAGGAGTAATTCCTGAGTGAAGAGCCAGGAGAAACCCCTGAGCATCGCCGGGTGTGACCCAAAAAGAAAAAAACAACAACAACAACAACAACCCTCTTGTTAGTATGCAAAAATCAGGAAATGGGCACATTTAAAAAGTTGTTTAGGGGTTGGGGGCCGGAGCGATAGCCCAGCGGGTAGGGCGTTTGCCTTGCACGCGGCCGGCTCATGCCGGCCAGGGTTCGATCCCCGGCATCCCATATGGTCCCCTGAGCACCGCCAGGAGTGATTCCTGAGTGCAGAGCCAGGAGTAACCCCTGAGCATTGCCGGGTGTGACCCAAAAAGCAAAAAAAAAAAAAGTTGTTTAGGGGCTAGAGCGATAGCACAGTGGGTAGGTCGTTTGCCTTCACGCTGCCGTCCTGGGTTCGATCCCCCGCGTCCCATAGGGTCCCCTGAGCACCGCCAGGAGTGATTCCTGAGTGCAGAGTCTGAGTAACCCCCTGAGCATTGCCGGGTGTGACCCAAAAAGCAAAAAAAAATGTTTATTGTTTGCTTTTGGATCACATCCACAATGCTCAGGGCACTGCTCTGGGAGCTTAGTGGTGCTGGGGATCAAACCAGGATCGGTGGCCGTGTGCAAGATAAGACAAGCCTCTTACGCCCCCCCTGAGGTACCCCTCCTGCCCCTAGATGCACTTTTTGAACCTGTCAAGCAGCTACACGCCTTGAACGCGCAGGGAGCGGACTGTGAGCGTGGCAGGGGCCGAGTGCGTCGGCCGCTTCCGGCTGTGACCGCCAGGGGCGCTCCCGTACCCGGTGTGTCGGCCGCTTCCGGTCATGTGTCGACCGCTTCCGGCTGTGACCGCTAGGGGCGCTCCCGTACCGGTGTGTCGGCCACTTCCGGCTGTGACCGCCAGGGGCGCTCCGTATCGGTGTGTCGGCCACTTCCGGCTGTGACCGCTAGGGGCGCTCCCGTATCGGTGTGTCGGGCGTGTCAGGCCGCACAGGACCAGGCAGGTCTCCGCGCGATCGAGTAGCTGCAGGCACGTGCCTTCCCTCACTCAATAACCCCCATAGGGGCTACCCGCCCGCACGTTGGTGCTGGAGCCCTGGCCCAGAGAGGTGAAGCGGGCTCCCCTGGGGTGCACAGCTAGAACCCTTGTGGGGTCCCGCCTCGCGCCCGCACTCTGACCTCTAGGTGTCGGGGAGGGCAGACTTGACCCTGAGCCCAGGCCACAGCAGGGACCCGGCCAGCCTCTGCAGACACCCTCATCTCTGGTCGCAAAAACCTTGCAGACCATGCAAGGTCAATGTCCAGATTGCCACTTTTTTTTCTCGAGCTGCGCGTTGCAAAGGAGGAGACACGCGCCTCTTCTGCGGTGAGAGACAGGGACAAAACGTCACCCCAGGCTTGCGGTTCTGGGCAAGGTGCGGGCCCTGGAAGCAGGTGGCCTCCAGCGAGCGTTATTTATAGCCAGCGCTATTTATAGCCTCTGAGCTCACCCACTGCTGATCTCCGGGAGGCTCCCGGGAACCAGAGCCGGCTGCGGAGGTCTGCGGGGGGTCTGCGGGGTCTGCGGGCTCCCCAGAGCCGGCTGCGGGGGGTCTGCAGGGCTCCCCAGAGCTGGCTGCGGGGGTCTGCGGGGCTCCCCAGAGCCGGCTGTGGGGGTCTGCGGGGGTCTGCGGGGCTCCCCAGAGCGGCTGCGGGGTCTGCGGGGCTCCCCAGAGCCGGCTGCGGAAGTCTGCGGGGCTCCCCAGAGCCGGCTGCGGGGGTCTGCGGGGCTCCCCAGAGCGGCTGCGGGGGTCTGCGGGGCTCCCAGAGCCGGCTGCGGAAGTCTCGCGGGCTCCCCAGAGCCGGCTGCGGGGGTCTGCGGGGCTCCCCAGAGCTGGTGGCGTGATGGCGTGTTCGCTGCCCGTGATGACAGAGTGGACGCGGCTGTGGTCTCCGACAACGGGGACTGAAGGACCCTCTCCCCTTCTCCCTCTCCTGAGTGGGGGTCAGTCTTCCAGCACCTTGGTGCCCTCTTCCAGGGGACCTCCTGAGACCCACCCTGGGCCCTCACACAGGGCTGCATGTCCAAGGCTATGGGCCGCACTGACCATCCCCCAGGCGCCCACTGCGGTCAGAGACAAGACACACCTCGGCAGGATGTCCGGCCCCGAGGGGCACGGCACAGTTGCTGGTGACCAGCCCTCGGCTAGGACAGGAAGGCAAGGGTGCCCGGGGCCCTGGGGTGGAAGGAGCCCGTGGGAGAAGGGCATAACGGCCCAGCTCCTCCGGGACAGAGGGACGGCTCGGTGCATGCCCGGCAGGCGGCCAACCAGGTTCCATCCCCAGCGCTTAATGGGCACAGTGGACCTGGGTTCTGAGTGGCTGAGTCAAGGGCTTTGCCTGTGGGGGGACCCAGGGCTGCCCCAAGCAGAGTTGAGAGTAGCCCTGCCAGGCGCACCCCAAAACTGAGCAAACCAAAGCTATGAAATGGGTCCCTCCTGCACTGGTCACTCGGGCTCCCATCCCCCTCCACCACCGTCCCGTTCTGGGGCCCACAGGAGACAGTGCGGCCGCTCAGGGCTCCGCGGGGGACGCTGAGGCCCCGGAGACCAGACAGGCTGCCTGTGGGCACGAGGCCACGCAGACGCCTCGACGAGCAGCTCCGGAAAATGACAGAACAAGAGACCAAGAGGGCCAGTGGCCACCCAGGTCACAGGCCTTCCTGGAGCCCGGGGAAGGGGTGGCTGGTCCCCCGAGCTGTGAGCTGTGTCCACCCCGTCCCTCCAGGCTGAGTCCTGCCAAGGCAGCAAGGGACGCCCCCAACCTCGCTGACCAGTTTTATATTTTGGTTTTGGGGCCGCGCCCAGAAGCACTCAGGGCTTGCCTCTGGCTCTGTGCTCAGGAATCGGTCCCGGGAGACTTGGGAACCTTTGAACCTGGCTCTGCTGCCTGTGAAACAAGCCCCACCGCCCTGGCCCCTGGGCCCGTCTTCAGCAAGAACCAAAGTTCACAAGCTCGTCCCGCCCCCCCGTCTGTGATTCTCCCCTACCACCCCTCCTGCATGGACCCCGGCTCCCTGCCCACCCGCTCTGTCTCGGCCTTGCTGCCACAGTCGCGAGTGAACTGCCCCGCGTCCTCAACCACGGCCACACTCACAGGTTGTCCAGGCAGGAGCTGTGGGCACGGATGCACAGGCGACGGCAGGCGCAGCTGCTTGACGGGTGGCCAGCCTGAGGGACGAGACCCCCCAACCTCTC
This sequence comes from Cryptotis parvus, assembly GCA_021461705.1. Classification (NCBI taxonomy): domain Eukaryota; kingdom Metazoa; phylum Chordata; class Mammalia; order Eulipotyphla; family Soricidae; genus Cryptotis; species Cryptotis parvus. The sequence continues at coordinate 160,169 of JAJIBD010006160.1, forward strand.
TCCTCTTGGCCTCTGCTGGCAAGTTCCACTCTGCCATTCAGGGTGTGGGCAGCAGAGACCACCCAGCCGGCCAGGCATCGGGGGATGTGGAGAGCTCAGGAAGGGAACCCGCCCTCCTGACTGGCTGTTTCGTGGATGGGCTCAGAATTCCTTTTCCCCTTACGATGTCCCGTCTTGGGCTGCAGGGAGAGAGCGACCACAGGGCATTTGCCTAGCACGCGGCCCACCCGCGGCCCACCCGGGTTCGATCTCCAACTTGGCATATGGCTTCTCGAGCACCTCCAGGAGTAATTCCTGAGTGCAGAGCCAGGAACAACCGCAGCACTGCCAAGTGTAGCTCGAAATAAAGAAAGAAAAGGGCAATTTCTGGTGTAGGAGGCGTGTACGGGGACCAGGTCAGGTGCCCTCCTCCCTGTGGGCCGTGTGGGCTGTGTTGTAAAGCCCCTTTCACAGAGAGAAAGGCCAGTCGCAGAGTGGCTGGGGCTCCCCGGGCTGCGTGGGGGCTCCTCTGGGCTGCGTGGGGGCCCCCTGGGCTGTGTGGGGGCTCCTCCGGGCAGCGTGGGGGCTCCTCCGGGCTGCGTGGGGGCTCCCCCCGACTGCGTGGGGGCTCCCCGGGCTGCGTGGGGGCTCCTCCGGGCTTTGTGGGGGCTCCCCTGGGCTGTGTGGGGGCACATCCGGGCTGTGTGTGGGCTCCTCCGGGCTGTGTGGGGGCTCCCGGGCTGTGTGGGGGCTCCCCGGGCTGTGTGTGGGCTCCCCGGGCTGTGTGGGGGCTCCTCCGGGCTGTGTGGGGGCTCCCCTGGGCTGTGTGGGGCTCCCCTGGGCTGTGTGGGGCTCCTCCGGGCTGTGTGGGGGCTCCCCTGGGCTGTGTGGGGGGCTCCCTTGGGCTGTGTGGGGGCTCCCCTGGGCTGTGTGGGGGGCTCCCCTGGGCTGTGTGGGGGGCTCCCTCCGGGCTGTGTGGGGGCTCCCCTGGGCTGTGTGGGGGGGGCTCCCCGGGCGTCACTCATGGCTTGCCCCATGGCAGAAACCAGAGTCAAACTTATTTTGTTTGTTTGGGGCACTCAGGGCTCCACTCCTGGTGGGTTCCAGGGGCCCACCTGGGTCCAGGGATCAAACCTGGGTCGGCTGCACGGCTCCCTCCCCACAGTCCGATCACTTTGGCCCCTGAACTCTCACGTCTTTGCTATGTGTCCACCCCTGAAAGCAGCCAGAAAGTCAAGCTGAGGCAGGGGCCAGAGAGCCGCAGCCCCGCGAGGTCGGGAGGGCCGGGCGAGCCCCCACAGCGGGCGGGGAGAGGGTGCTCGCGCCCCTGGCTGTGGAGGGGAACCCGGTGGGTCCCCCCTTGTGAGGGACCCCTGGGGATTGCTTGTCTTTCTCCTGGGACCCTCCCAGTGCCTCCCCCCTTATCAGACCAGTTTGCAATTCCACCTCAATTGTGTGTCTCCACTTCTGCTGTCCTGGAGAGAGAGGTCAGTTCCTTCTACAACCCTAGAGAGGAGCTGGCCTGACCCACCCCCCAGGCGGCAAACCAGGAGCAGGCAGGGAGGCAGAGCTGACCAAGTAATCCCAGACAGCTGCTCTCTGCGCCCTTCCGCAGCAGAGGACAAGCCCGAGGCCGGGGGTCCGGCGCCGAGAGTGCAGACAAGGTCCCCGCACCTGGCAGGGGCGGCGGGGGCAGGTCTGGGGGACAGGCCACTCCTGGGGGACCTGGAGCATGCACCCGAGCCTGAGTTCCAGCGTCCGCGTGCGAGGCTTGGCCAGCGCTGTCTGCGCGGGGCAGGAAGGGGAGGCAAGCAGCAGAGAGTGGAGCCGACTCCTGGTAACCACAGCAGCTCGCTTATGCTGGACACATGGACCCGCTGGACACTCTGGAGTCTGCTGGTCCATCTCATTTAAGCCTGGAGCTGACCCTTGGACATCACTGCTGATTTGTTCCTCTTTTGTCTGTTCTGGGGTCCTGTCCGGCAGTGCTCAGGGTTTACTCGGGGCACTGTGCTCAGGGGCTCACTCCTGGATGTGCCTGGGAAGTGATAACAGTGCCGGAAATCACACCCTGGCCAGCCATGTGCAAGGCAAGGGCCTTCCACTGCCCATTCTCTGGGGCCCTGTTCCTCCTCTCAAAGGGCCTCCCCACAGGCTGATTATATATACGCTTATACGTATTTTACACATATATGCATATACGATGTTACTGGTGCCCGCTCGAGCCAATCGATGATGAACGGGAAGACAGTGATACGGATTTTGGCTGTCTAGGACATACCGGTGAAGCTCAGGGCTTACTTCCAGCTCTGCACTCAGGAATTACTCCCGAGTGCTCATTTTTAATCCGGCCCAGGTATGCTGATCCAGAGGCAGACATGGGGCAGAGCTGCTACTGGCTCTTACTGTGCCCAGCCGCTCATGAGGTGCCCGAGAGGGATGGCAGGTTCTAGCCCTGGCCCGCCACCCCAGCAGAGCCTCACAACAAGCCAGACGACCCCCACTCCATGAGGGGCCTCCATTTTCCACATCGGACTTCCTCCTCGTCAGAACTCCACCCAGCAGACCAGCCTATCATAGCTCGGCTTGCATGGCCACAAGCGGCCGCGCGGTTCATCAATAAATGCTGGATTTTGAGATGACTACAAGAGTATGCTACCCACACGGCAGAGCCTGGCAAGCTACCCGTGTCGTATTTGATATGCCAAGTATTAGTAACAATTATAGACCTCATTCCCATGACCTGATGGAATGGTTTGAGGCTCTTTATGTTCCTGGAGCAAGCAGGTGCCCTTGGGCTCTACTAGCATGAGACAGGTCATATGGAGATGTTACTGGTGCCCGCTCGAGCAAATCGAAGATGAACGGGAAGACAGTGATACAGTGCTCATATGGTCCCCCTATGGGTTGCCGGGCTTGAACCCGGGTCAGTGACGTGCAAGGCAAGAGCCCTACCTGCTGTATATCGGCCCGGCCCCAGGCTGTGAAATTCTTATTGCTCTGCTCTCCGGGGAAGGAAGTCTGGCATCAAAGCCAGGCCGACGCGTGTGAGGTATGTGCCTGCCACACAGCCGCACCCAGCCAGGCCGACGTGTGTGAGGTATGTGCCTACCACACAGCCGCACCCAGCCAGGCCGACGTGTGTGAGGCATGTGCCTACCACACAGCCGCACCCAGCCAGGCCGGCGTGTGTGAGGTATGTGCCTACCACACAGCCGCACCCAGCCCAGGACGTGCTCCCGGTGCTGAGGGACGGACCCTGCCCGCATCTGAAAGAGATCCTGGTGCCTCAACAGCCCGGCAGTTGTTGCCACTGAAGATATTTTGCAGTGAGAAAACAAGGCCCAGAGAGGTTAAGGGTCTGCACCCAGTCACACAGCATCTCCCTGTGGGAGCTTGTCCTGTAGCGGCTCCAGAGAGGGAAGGGGCCGTGACCCACAGGTGTGGGAGGCCAGAGGTGTAGGGGCATTGGGGAGTGATGGCCTTGACGGACAGGGCACTGTTGGGTGGGACGTCAGGGCCGACTTTGCTCAGGCCTCCACCAAGGGGCTTGGGGACAGAGGCCCGGTGGGGTGGGGCCGGCCGCAGCAGTGGGGCAGAGGGAGAAAGCCCAGCAGGCCTGGACAGCGGCTTCCCTGCTCCCCCATCACACACTCCCGGAGTGAGCGGCCAGGGAGCCGCGGGGCACAGGCCGTGCCTGTCTGTGGCTCTCCAGGCTCCTCAGCCGGGGGAGAACAGGCCCTGGCGCGCACGCTGGGCTGATGTGTCGCAGGCAGAGCCCTCCGGGCACCCTTCGGCCGGCGGTTCCAGGTGTTCCAGGCGGTTCCAGGTGTACTGCTGCTTCCACGGACCAGACACCAGCAGAACCGCCCAAAGCCTAGCCCGGTCCTGGGGGCGGTCCCGGAGCGGGGCAGCCCTGGGGGCCAGCGGGGAGAAGCCAAGAAACCCGGCTGGGGAAGCGAGCCAGAGGAACTGACCCAGGACTGGACGCTGAGATCAGAACCGCGCCGAGGGGTGGGGAGGAGGGCGGCGGGGGCAGTGGGCTCTGCAGGACGGGCCGAGCAGCAAGAAAGGCGCGGGGAGGGGTGAGCGCCACGCCTTAGTCACGTCCACGCACACCTGCTAGCCCGTCCACCCGGGCGGGCTCCCGGACTGTGGCTGAGACCAAAGAGGCGGACGGCGAGTGACGGTGGGGGCCGGACTGGGCGGGTCGAGAGCGGGTCCAGTCCTCGGCCCCGCCTTCCTCGCGCCGGCCCCGCCTCCTCCGAACCCTCCCACCAGGCCCGCCTCCTGGCGCTATGCCCCGCCTACGTCCGAGCCCTCCCCGATCAGGCCCCGCCTCCTTGCTCTCTGCCCCGCCTCCCTGCGTGAGGTCCCTCTCGGCCCCGCCCCCGATCCGGCACCACCTCTCTGTAGGCCCCGCCTCCTTGCTCTCGGCCCCGCCTCCCTGCGAGCGGCCTCCTCACACTCGGCCCCGCCTCCTCGCGCCAGGCCCCCGCCTCCGAGGCCTCTCCTGCGCGTTCCCGCCCGCCGCGCGCGTCCCCGGCCCCGTAGCCCCGCCTCTGCGCCGCCGCCATTGGCCGCGCGCGGCCCTCGCACTTCCTGGCCGAGCCATGGCAGCTCCGCGCACTGACCTCGCTTGGCCCCGCGGCCCCCCGCCCCGGCCCCGCCCCGCCGCCGGGGCTCCGTGCAGCGCGCCCGTGACACGCTCCCAGGTGGGCCTCGGCGGCGGGGCGGGGCGGGGCGGGCGGGGGGGCGGCCTGCGCGGGGCGGGGGGCGGCCAGGGCGGCCCAGGTGAGCCCCGGTCGGGCCGGCCCTGGTGCGAGCAGGTCCGCCGGGGCAGGGGTGCGAGCGGGGACCCCCGGCCGCCGAGTGCCGCCCCCCCGGCCCGGGCAGAAGTGGGGGAGCGCGCAGGGCGGCTGGGGGACCCTCGCTGGACGCACCTGGCGCCGCGGGAGGTGGTCGCGACCTGTCTTCCCCCTCCTCCCTCCTCCTCCTCCTCCTCCCGCTCCTCCTCCCCTCCTCCTCCCCCTCCTCCTCCCCTCCTCCTCCTCGTCCTGGGGACCGCGCGTGAGGTCCAGCGCCCCGCGGGTGACCTTGGGTGGCCCGTGTCCCGGGGCGGGACGGTGCCATGAGCGAGGGACACCCGCATTGGCCACCGCCCCCTGCGTGTCGCCCTGGCCGGGGACAGAGCTGGAATCCTGTCGCCTGGCCCTCGGGAGTAGCAGGCGACAGTGGCAGTCCCCAGGGATGGGGACAAGCCCCCCCTGACGGCAGCGGAGGGCCCTGGTGGAAGCTGGAGGAACAGGAGGTCGGGGGGCTCAGGGCCAAGGGTCGGGGGCCTCCCCCCTCCCCGTGTCCTCTCTCTGTGTCTCTCTGTCTCTGTCACTGTGTCTCTGTCTCTTTCTGTCACTGTGTCTCTGTCTCTCTCTGTCTCTGTCTCTCTCTGTCTCTGTCTCTCTGTCTCTCTCCTTTCTCCTCATGCGTCTGGGCTGCTCCAGCTCCTTGCCCTGGGGTTCCCCCTCAGCAGTGTTGGGGTCCCGGGATGAGGCTGTGGCTGGGATGGAACCAGACCTCCCGCCCACGCCAGGCTCGGCCCTAGAGTGCTCGGCCCTAGAGTGCTCACCCTAGAGTGCTCGGCCCTAGAGTGCTCGGCCCTAGAGTGCTCGGCCCTAGAGTGCTCACCCTAGAGTGCTCGGCCCTAGAGTGCTCGGCCCTAGAGTGCTCAGCCCTAGAGTGCTCACCCTAGAGTGCTCGGCCCTAGTGTGCTCGCCCTAGAGTGCTCGGCCCTAGAGTGCTCGCCCTCCCCCACGCTGTCTCCGTCCTGTCTTACACAGGCTGGTCATTGCACGCTTAACTGCCGTGGAGCGCAGGGTGGGCACTGGGGGGGTGGGGGGTGGCCCAGGCTCGTGTTCCTGCTCTCTGCCCTGCCCCTCTGCCACTGTCTGAGGGACTCGGGCCAGCCGGCCAACGCGGCCCACGGGTCCCCTGTGGGCCTGAACCCCGCGCCCGGGACGCCCCGGGCTAGGGAGCCGGATTCGGGCGTGGGTGGCCTGCGCCGGGAACACGGTCACGAGTCACTTGTCACTTGTCGCGGGACACTGTCGCGGCTCCTGTGGCTCTGAGCAGGTGTGGAGCAGAACTGAACGGGTCAGGATCCCGTCCATGCACTGTTCTTGCCCCTCCCCAGGTCCAGCGGCCCTGCCTCGCTCACCCACCACCTGCGGTCCGTCCACTAGGCCCTGCTCAGTAGCGATGGAGGAGGCCCGGCAGCCGCGGGTCACTCCGCCCCACAAGATCAGCCAGTCCTCCAAGGTGGGTGCTCGCCCGGGTCCCCGCGAGTGCCCCCGCCGCTGTGCGTGTGGACACAGCCCCCACGCAGTGCTCAGTGCGCCCGTGAAGCCAGGGCTAGCCCGGCACACGCTCCAGCCTGCGGAGCCTCGCCCCTGCACCCCAAGGTCCCTCGGGAAAGTCCTTCTTCCTGCTTGGTGGGTGGGGACCTACTTACAGCGGTGACACTGTCAGAGACCGCCCGGCTGCCGGCCGTGCCGGTCCCACAGGACACAGGCTGCCCAGTGCTGCTCCTGACCACTGGCTGGGGGACTCGGTGTGTCGGAAGAGGGGCATGTAGGGAGGCGATGGGGGAGCGGAGCGAGCACATCCGACATCGCTGAGCAGGGGCTCACTGCAGGCGGCCCCAGGCCCTCGCGGTGTCCAGAGCAGGCGGGAGGGGAGCGAGGGAGGCCCCCCAGACTCCCACAGGACGTTGCGGCCGTCCTAGCCCCGTGCCCGGCGCCCCTGATGCGTGCCCACCCCGCAGGTGTACCGCTGGGCCGAGCACTCTGGCACGGTGCTGCAGCGCCTGCGGGAGCAGCGCCTGCGCGGCCTCTTCTGCGACGTGGTGCTGGTGGCCGACGAGCAGCGGCGTGCCCGCCCACCGCAGCCTGCTGGCCGTGTGCAGCGACTACTTCAACTCCATGTTCACGCTGGGCATGCGCGAGGCCTTCCAGAAGGAGGTGGAGCTGGTGGGCGCCTCGGCTGTGGGGCTGCAGGCAGTGGTGGACTTCCTGTACGGGCGGGGAGCTGGCCCTGGACGGCGGCAACATCGACTACGTGCTGGAGACGGCGCACCTGCTGCAGGTGTGGCCGGCCGTGGACTTCTGCTGCGAGTACCTGGAGCAGGAGGTGAGCGAGGACAACTACCTGTACCTGCAGCAGCTGGCGTCCACCTACAGCCTCAGGCGGCTGGACGCCTTCATCGACGGCTTCATCCTGGGCCGCTTCGGCACGCTGTCCTTCACGCCCGACTTCCTGCAGAGCGTGCCCCTGCACAAGCTGTGCGCCTACCTGGGCAGCAGCGACGTGCAGCGCGAGTGTGAGCCACGACCTGCTGCAGGCGGCCCTGCAGTGGCTCACGCAGCAGCCCCAGCGCGAGCGCCGCCCGCCGGCGTGCTGGAGAACATCCACTTCCCGCTCATCCCCAAGAACGACCTGCTGCAGCGCGTGAAGCCGCCGTGTGCGGCGCTGCTGCCGCGGGAGGCGGGCTGCGACGGGCTCATCGAAGAGGCCCTGCGCTACCACAACAGCCTGGCGGCGCAGCCCGTGCTGCAAACCCGCCGCTCCGCGCTGCGCACTACCCGGGCGGCTGCTCTTCGTGGGCGGCGAGGTCTCGGAGCGCTGCCTGGAGCTCAGCGATGACACTTGCTACCTGGACACGCAGAGCCAGCAGTGGGTCACCGAGGCGCCATGCCCGCCGGCGGAGCCACCACTGTGTGGCCGTGCTGGGCGGCTTCATCTTCCTCGCGGGGGCAGCTTCTCGCGGGACAACGGCGGGGACGCCGCCTCCAACCTCCTCTATAGGTATGACCCCGCTGTAAGCAGTGGATCAAGGTGAGAGGACAGCCCGACTCTTTTCTCTTCTCGCGCGGGCCATGCGCCCCCCCACCTGGCCTCGGCCCCCTACCCCTGCCACCCCTCAACCCGGGCGTGCCCGGAAAGAGGGTGTCCCTCCCTGCAGGGGCTACGGGGAGGGGGCGGCAGCTGTGCGCTGGGCTGTGGCGTGGCTGAGGCCTCGCCTCCTCTCTCCTCCCGTGTTGGCTGCGTGGCCTGAGCGTGGCACTGGGTCACAGCCATGGGTCCCAGAGTCTGCCAGGGTGCCCACCCTCCTGGTCTGACCTGAGCACGTGCCCCCCTCCTGCCTCTCTCTGAAGCTCAGCTCCCTGCTGACTCCCCTCAACGGGTGCACATGGGGGTGGGGGAGATTCTCCTCTCCAGACCCAGCCGGGAGCCCCAGTACCCACAGCTCAGATTGGGCTCATGTGGGGTTTCCGCCTTAGGAGCCGCCGCAGACTCTTGGTTTGATCCTCAAAGCCTGAACCTGCACCCTGAGGGGCCAGGAGTTACAGCGTGGCACGAGGGGCGTCTGCCTAGCACGGGGCTGATCTGGGTTTGGTCCCTGGCATCCCACAGGGTCCCCAGCGCCACTCGGGTGATCTCTGAGTACAGAGCCAGGAGTAACCTCTAAGCACGGCCCTCTGAGCAGATCCAGCTAAATTAATTAAAACTTGGGCCAGGGCAGTATCCGGTGGGTAGGGCTTTTGCCTGGCGCGTGGCCAACCTTGGTTTGATCCCCGGCGTCCCGTTGAGCCCCAGAGCACTGCTAGGAGTGCTGCCTGACCTGCGTGCAGAGCCAGGAGCGAGCCCTGAGCATCGCCAGGTGTGGATCCAAACCCAATAAAATAAAAATAATAAAACTGTGCCAGACCAGAGCAATAGCACAGCAGGTAAGGAGCTTGCCTTGCACGCTGCCGACTCGGGTCCCATCCTTGGCATTCGTTACGGTCCCCGAGCACCGCCAGGAGTAATCTGAGTGCAGAGCCAGGAGTTGCCCCTGAGCACGGCCGGGTATGACCCAAATAGCATAAATAAATCAGTAAATAACAGACCGCATCTGGGGCGGGCTCAGCAGCTGGAGCACATGGGCACTGCGTGAGGGCCAGTGTTCCAGTGTGATGGAATACTCCCAGGAGTGACCCCAGGGCCTGGCCTCTGGGCAGCACCGGCCAGTGGCCTCACACTGGGCAGGAGCATGGCTCAGGCACTGCCTGGCTTCAGTGACCATCCCCAAAGCTGCCACGGAATAAAGCTGCCGCTCAGCAGAGGCCTGGCTTTGGGGCCTGGCTCCTGGGTGCCCTCGGACCGGGCAAGCTCAGTGGGCGCATCCTCGGTCCGACCCCAGCCCCCGCATAGCCCCTCCCTGCACGCTGGGAGCTGGGGTGCAGCCCACAGGCACAGTGTGACCCCAACAAGCAAAGGGGGTGTCCCAGGGGCAGGTCAGTTCCTGCTCTGGCCGCGGCAGTGGCCCCACTGGGCCCAAGGAAGGAGTCTGAGTATCAGGAAGCCGCGGGGCCGACTGTGTGTCGGCGCATCAGGGCGACGCTGTCCTGCCCCCTCGGGGCGCCCCCCATCCTGCCCACAACAGCACGTTCTCGACACAGCCTCACCCCTGCACTGTGCGGGGCCGCCAGGGAAGGGAAGGTCCAGGCCTCTCGCCCCTCTCACAGGTGGCCGCCATGAACCAGCGCCGCGTGGACTTCTACCTGGCCTCCATCGGGGACATGCTGGTTGCCGTGGGCGGGCGCCAACGAGAACGGGGGCGCTGTCCTCGGTGGAGACGTATAGTCCCAAGACCGACTCCTGGACCTATGTGGCCGGCTTGCCCAGGTGACGGGCGCGGGCAGGCCCCCTGGCCACGGCATGTCCTGGAGACAGAATGAGGGGAGGGGAGGGAGGGGGAGGCCCTCTGCCCCTGGATGCCAGCTGGACGGTGTCTGGCTGGCCCCTCGGGCTGAGCGTGACCGAGGCTGCCGCAGGCACCTCCACTACTGGCACCGCCCCACTGAGCCGCGCCCCTGTGCCCCCAGGTTCACCTACGGCCACGCGGGCACCATCTACAAGGACTCTGTGTACATCTCGGGCGGCCACGACTACCAGATCGGGCCGTACCGCAAGAACCTGCTGAGCTACGACGTGCGCACGGACGTGTGGGAGGAGCGGCGGCCCATGGGCACCAGCGCGCTGGCACAGCATGTGCACCCTGGGCGACCGCATCTATAGCATCGGCGGCAGCGACGACAGCGTCGAGTCCATGGAGCGCTTCGACGTGCTGGGCGTGGAGGCCTACAGCCCGCACTGCGACCAGTGGAGCCGCGTGGCCCCCCGCTGCTGCAGGCCAACAGCGAGTCGGGGTGGCCGTGTGGCAGGGCCGCATCTACATCCTGGGCGGCTACAGCTGGGAGAGCACGGCCTTCTCCAAGGCCGTGCAGGTGTACGACCGCCAGGCTGACCGCTGGAGCCGCGCCACCGACCTGCCCAAGGCCATCGCCGGGCGTGTCCGCCTGTGTCTGCGCCCTGCGGCCCCCGCTGGAGGACAAGAAGAAGAAGGGCAAGGGCAAGCGGCCCCAGTGACCGCCCGCGGCCAGCACCCACGGACCAGCGGCTCCTTTTGTACTTTTCTGAGTCTTGTGTTTCTATCTCACAGTGACTGATTAAAACTCCTGTATCACTTCACAGATGGCCTGAGTGACTGACCCCCCATCCCGAGGCCCCGACTCTCCCCACGGGGGCCACAGACACCGCAGTGACTCGCTGGAGGGTGCGTTGCAGATGCCGCCTTGGGGCCCCTCAGCCAGAGGTTTTCCAGGCTGCCCACGCTCAGGATTGGCTGGGCTCGAGCTTTGCGGGCAGGCCACAGAGTGATGCCAAGGTAACCCCCACCAAGTAGGTCTGTGGTCAGCGGGACTCGGCCCTCCATGTGGCCGTCCCGCCACGCCCTCCCTGCGGCAGTGATTTCTGCCTCGCCCCAGCTTTCCTGCCCTTGAGCTTCCCAGTTTCTAGAAGGTGCTCAAGAGAAGAGCACGGCCTGGACCACCAAGGGGTGAGGGGTCTTCCTGGCATGCAGCAGACCCAGGTTTGATCCGGCACCAAATGGAGCCCCCAAAGCTGAGTGTCTCAGCTGAGTGAGCGAGGGAGCTCAGAGCCTGCAGAAAGGCTGGGCTCTAGCTGGGGGCTGGGGGCTGGGACCACCTGAGTGGGGAAGGGAGGTGAGCGCTGAGCTCCTGACATGAGACTCTGCCATGCTCACCTACCAGTCATGCTCACCTCCTGACCTGAGTCAGCCGTCCTCCCCTCCCAGCCGTGCTCCCTCCCAGCCTGAATCAGCCGTCTTCACCTCCCAGCCATCCTCACCTCCCAACCTAAATCCCCCATCTGCATCCTTCCTCCTCCCGTGAGTCCGATGGCCACAGCTCAGCTCTGCAGCTCCACTGGCACATATAAAGCCTGAGGAATGCTGGTAGGGCATTTGCCTTGCATGTGGCTGACCTGGGTTTGATCCCCCAGCATCCCATATTACTCCTTGAGCACCGCCAGGAGTAATTCCTGAGCATTGCTGGGTATGACCCAAAAAAGTAAAAAAAAAGTTCTAGGGCCGGAGCGATGGCCCAGTGGGTAGGGTGTTTGCCTTGCACACGGCCGGCCCAGGTTCGATCCCGGCATCCCATATGGTCCCCCGAGCACCGCCAGGAGAAACCCCTGAGCATTGCCAGGTGTGACCCAAAAAAGCAAAAAAGAAAAGAAAAGAAAAGAAAAAAAGTTCTAGAGTGCTCCAGAAGGTTCTAGATTGCTCTAGACAGCTGTCTCCTCCGTCCTGTGAGCTCTGCTGCCTGGTGGCTCACTGTTCTGCTGAGCCTGGGCTGATCATGAACAAACGAGGGGCTCCATCCCCCACCCACCCACAGCATCGCTCCCTTCTGGCCAAGGCAGCTGGCCTGGGAGCCTACGGGATGCCCGGCCCCCACCCACAGCACCCCACGGAGCCTTGTCCAACCGGGGCCCCACTTGCAGCTGATGCCCGAGCCTCTGGCAGCGACTAGTTTCCCTGAGGCACCTTCCTCGGGGCTCCGCCCCTCTGGCCCACCTAAGGGTGCTGATGCTCTGCAACACCTGGTGATCTGAGAGCGCCAACATGCTTGGGGCTCCCGGGCCAGGCTGAGGCGAGGCTGGACACACGCCCCTGATTCGGAGGGGGAGGCTGGGCCAGCGTCCCTGATTCTGAAGGACCGCTGTTTAGCCGGGCTCCTGCTCTGAAAGGGCACCAGCTGGCAGGAGCCACTTCCAACCGGGCTGGGGAAACTCATGTGGTCGGCCGGCTTTAGCTGCCACCATGATCAGCACCAGCACCGAAACCTCCGCGCCAGGGGCTGAGGGGGAGGAGCAGGCCTGATGGAAGATGGTGTGGGCTCAAAACCATCCTCTGAGCAGCCCCGAACGCACCCCTGGCCGGAGCGGCTTCGGGGACGCCGGAAGCCACGGCACCTTCCGGGAGCCCGTCAGGGCACACGGGGCTGTTTCAGCCTCTGAAAGTCCCTCTGAGTCGCCTGTTGGACCAGAACACAGTGACGGGAGAACTTCGCTCCCCCTGCAGGAAGCAGCCAGGCTCGGTCCCAGAGCACAGCACACGGCGGAGAGGCGGCGCGGGGCAAGGTCCTTCCTCGGATGTGGCCAACCCTGGCTTGGTCCCTAGCAGTGGACGTGATCCTCTGAGCACAGGACCAAGAGTAGCCCCTGAACAACACCCCAAACTAGTTGGTAAAGACAGAGTGAGGGCTGAGGGCCAGGCTCGGGGCGCGGCTCATGTTCAGAGGCTACCGCAGAGCTGACAGGCTGACCCCAGGGGCTGGGGGGATCGACCTCAGGTCCTGCAGGAGCTGCGTGATTCACTGCGGGGGCGAGAGGACGGAGAGCGACACTTGCCTTGTAGCTGACCTGGGGTCAGTCGCTGGCACCCCCAGTCCCTTAAACCTCTAAGAGTAAACCCTGGGCATAGGCGGGCCTGTGACTGAGGCACAAGAATAGAATGAAGGAAAGAAAGATGGAAGGAAGAAAGGGAGGAAGAAAGAGGAAAGAGAAAGGAAGAGATGAAGAAAGGAAGAAAGAGGAAAGGGAAGGAAGGAAGGAAGGAAGGAAGAGGAAATGGTGACTGGCCTCCACCTCTCCAGCCTGAGGCTTTTCGGCTCAGCTGGATTTGGATCTTTCTGGGACCTGATGTGTGTATGCCGGCCTGTGAGAGTTCCGTGTGGTGTACGCGTGTATGTGTGCGTGTGCTGCATGCATGCATGTGTCTGTGTGTGCATGTATGTGTCTGTGTGTGCATGTGTTTCCTCCTCTTCCCGCACGTCTGTGTGTCCCGAGGCTCTGGCTAGAGCCTGTTTGAACAGGCGTGACCAGAAAGCCGAGTTCCCAGCAGACTGAGTGTAAGGTGACCGGAGCCTCCAAGCCTGGGTGCCACGGCTCTAGTGGGGCCTGGTGGTGTCGGGATTGAGGCTATAGGGGCCCAGATGCGCCTGCAGGGAAGTGCTGATGGGCTTGAGGCGACCAGGACCCCTGACCACTAGAGGCGGGAGATTTCCTTGGTCTGGGGGCCACAGCTGTGCACGGCAGCCCGCTCGCTCCCTGCCTGTGCTTTGGGTGCAGCTTCTCTGCGCCTGCTTCGCGCCAACAGTCAGGGTGCAGGGGCTGGGCCTGCCTGTTGAATCGGGCTCTTAGACCCCGGCAGCTCTGCAAACCCAGCCTGCGCCACCCGCAGCGATGCTCAGCGCTTTCCCCTTGACTTTGCTCTCAGGAGTTACTCCTGGCAGTGCTCTGGGACTGTGGGATGCTGGGGTCAGGGGGTGTCGCCAGTCCTGCCTGTGTCTAAGGGGCGAGACCCAATCTCCCAACAACGCCCTCAGAGGCCATACTTTTTGTGTATCGGGGTTGGGGGCCCGCCTAGCAGTGTTCAAGGGGCAGCGCCTGACTCCGAGGAGCTCAGGGGACCCTGCAACAGAGGAGTGCACTGCGGGTCTGCAGCGGGGTCTGCACTCCGGGCTGCAGCCGGCGCGGGTGTCACCCACCTCCTGCCTTTGAAAGTGACTCCCGGGCGGCGGAGCAATAGTACAGCAGGGAGGGCATTTGCCTTGCATGTGGCGGACCTGGGTTCTATCCCCGGCATTCCATATGGTCCCCTGAGCACTACCAGGAGTAATTTCTGAGTGCAGAGCTGGGAGTAACCCTGAGTATCGCCGGGTGTGACCCAAAAAGCCACAAAAGGGCCGGAGCGATAGCCCAGCGGGTAGGGCGTTTGCCTTGCACGCGGCCGGCCCATGCCGGCCAGGGTTCGATTCCCGGCATCCCATATGGTCCCCCGAGCACCACCAGGAGTAATTCCTGAGTGCAGAGCCAGGAGTAACCCCTGAGCATGGCCGGGTGTGACCCAAAAAGCCACAAAAACAAAAAAGAGCAGGTGTGGCTGCAGTGCCCGGCCTCGATGGCAGGTGGCAGACAGGAGACAGGCTTGTCTACACCAAGGGCTCTGCCCCGTGGGCCCTGGATGGTTGATGATCTGACATAGAAAAAGACCGGGCCCCCTGGGATGAACCCAGAGCCACGGCAGAGCCTGGTAGGCTATGGACACCATATGGGATGCGGAAAATCGAGGCTGATCTGTCGTGTGCAAAACACCACTATCGCCTGGCCCCTTTGCTTGGTTTTTTAAAATTTGCTCCAGCACCAGGACTGAGGCCTTACAGCTGCGAGGCTCTGCGTTCTTGCCAGCACTCGCCCCCTCGAGAGCAGCCCGGGCTCAGAGGACGCCCAGTGTCGCCAAACACCGCCACACACTCAATATGCCCCAAGTCCTGGCAAAAGGCGTTGGATTGCGAGAAGCAGTGGGGACCGAATGCGATCATGTGCAGAGCCCGGGAGCCAGGCAGCGCTCACCGCCGAGGGCCTGGTGGACGGGGCCCAGGCCCCGAGTCCAACTGGGCCCCCAGGCGTCCACCCCGCGGCGGAGAGGCCCGGAGCGTCCGGCGTCGGAGCGCGATGCTCCGGTCCTGGTTCTCCCGCAGGTCTAGGGAGGCTGCGAGCAGCGCACGAAGCGCAGAACCCGGCCCGGCCGGCTCCCCGCCGCGCACGCCCACCTGTCGGCCGCGCAGGCGCAGTGCGCTCCCGGCCGGCTCCCGCCGCGCGCACGCCCACCTGTCGGCCGCGCAGGCGCAGTGCGCACCCGGCCGGCCCGCGCCCCGCGGCGCGCGCAGTGCGCAGGCGCGGCGGCCGCGCGAGCGTGGAGGTGCGGGCGAGAAGATGGCGGCGGCGGGGGGGCAGCAGCGTGAGCAGCCGGGCCGCGCCGGGGCTCCCCGAGACGGGCCGCCATGGCCCCCTCCGCGAGCCGCAGGTAGCCGAGGGGCCGCCAGGCGGCGGGAGGGGCCGGGCGGGCGGCGGGCGGGCGGCCCGAGCCGGCGTGTGCGGGCGGGGGAGGCTCCGGGACCCGCCGCCGGGACTAGGCCCCGCGCCCGGCCCCGCCGCCAGCTCCGGGCCCTCCGGACGCGGCGGGGTCGCGCGGGGCGGCCGGCGGGGTCGGGGGTCGCCCAGCCCGGCCGAGACCCCCGGCCAGGGCCGCGCCCACCCAGGCGCGCTGCGGCTGGGCCACACGGACACGCGGCGCCGCGGCGGGACCGCCCCAGGGTCGCCCTGGGGACCCTTCGCGTGGGGAAACGAAGTGGCCGCTCGGGGGAAACGGGGACCCCCGCCTCTGTCGGCCCCTGGGGCTTGGGAAGTCGGTCGATACCCGCGTCGCTCCTGAATCCGCTGCGACCCCTCCCTCGGCGCGCTGCGGTGTCGGCGGGGGGCCGCCCGGGTCTGCGCCCTGTTCGCGCCCCCACCCTTAGCGTGTTCCCCTGTTCAAGTCCTTAAAAAGTGTTTTTTTTTTTGCAGTGTTATCTTTTTGGGGAGGAGTGTTGGTAGTTGAAGGGTTTTTACGAATGTGTAGTTGAATGTTTTTCCTTGAGAAACGCGTACTTGCCCTTTTCTAACTTAAATATTAATGTTTAACAATAGCTTCGCAGCGAGGTGCGGGTTCAAGGTTCAGGGAACGACCAGTGATGTGATTTTGAAATGGCGAGAGCCTGCTCAGGCGTCGTCCACTGCAGTGCCGAGGGCAGCGGTGACCCCACGGAAACACCTTGTTATTTACTTATTTTATACCTAGCTATTGCCTAGGTATACTTAGGAAACCCGAGTGACAGAAACCAGTGGTCTAGCAACGCCAGCCACCCTTTGGGCGTCCTGCTTTCAGATGTGACGAGTGGAGAAGGTAGCCTGGGGTCGGGTCCTTAGGCGCTGAGAATAAGGGAGGTGGTCTTCAGTGCTCTGCCCCAGCCACTGTCCTGCGACCCTAGGGTGCATGGCTGCTAGATCCCCGGCATCTCCCTGGTTCCTTCCGCCAGCCCAGATTAGCAGCGAGTACATGGCGAACAGCTGAGAGGAAGGCTCTGCTTCCCAGCGGCCTGTGGGTACAGTTTCCAGAATGCCGGTGGCCGGGGTGACTCAGGGATGCCGGCTGGAGCACGTGCTGGGGCGGGTAGGAGCCAGGGTCGCTGACAGCCCCCGGAGCCCCCATGGTGCAGTGGGAATGTGTGGATGGCATCGCCTCTTCCCTGAGGCGAAGGGTGTGGCACCCTCTGCCCTTAAGGAAGGGACAGTGATTGCTATCACCAGAGAACCCCGAGGCATTCGGGGAGGGTGAATTCCAGCCCATCCCTCCTGCCTGCCACCACCGGGGACTTCTGTCCCGCAGCCCCGCGCCACTGACCATGCCTTAGTGCCCTGTGACTTTCCTGGGATGCAGCTGACAGCACGCGGCAGAATGTTGTAGTGATGCGTGTCTGTGTGTGAGTGACGGCTGAGTCCATGGTCCTTGGGACACCGGTTTCCTGTCGCCTGTCACAGTGAGCGGATAGCAGGTCTGTGCCCAGGACTCCTGTTGGCGGCCGTCTGGGTGTGGCCTGAGCAGTGGGCCTGCCCTTTGGAGAGGGGGCGGGTGGGCACTTACACGGCAACACAGCCTTCACCCGGGAACTCTTGATCTTTTCTGCCCGAGTCTCACATCACGGCTGTGACTTGGAGGCGGATTCTGGGCCGGGATTTTCAGGTGCGCGGTAAAGGCGGTCACTGCTGGCCTTCCCGGAGTCTAGAAAGAGCAGAAGAGCCTTGTTTGTGGGTCAGATGTGTCAGCCACGGCATTGGACGCTGGCCGCCCGGTCCTGCCGCCGCAGGAGGGAATGCTCTCCTGCAGCTCTCCCGTCTCCTGGGCGGGAAGACCAGAGCTGGCGAGGGTGCCGCGTGTTTGTTTCAAGGGTCAGAAGCAGCCTGTGCTCGGGCTTACTCTTGGGTCCGCGGAGTGAGTGGGCAGTGAGTGAGTGCTCTGCGGCCCCGGGCACTGCGGTCTGTCGCTGTAAGCTTAGATGTGGGGGGGCCAGGTTCGGGTTCCCCACCGAAAAAACCCCAACCCAGCCCCTAGATGTGGGTCTTCAGACAGTGGCCTCTGTGAGAGCTGGCTTTGGTGGTGCTTGGAGCCCCCATTCCTAGCCCCCTCCCCGTCCCAGCAGCCACCTGGGCCGCCCCACCTGTGCTTGCCGGCAGCTCGGAGCTCCAGCACGTCTTCCCGCCATGTGCTCTGGCTTCCCTGGGAATCGCTGCGAGCCCAGGAGCCTGGCACGCAGCAGCTTTATTTTTGGCTTTTTGGGTCGCACTCGGTCCTGGCGATGCTCAGGGGACCCTATGGGGTGCCAGGGGTCAAATCTGGGTCGGCCTCCTGCAAGGCAGACGCCTCCTGCTGCGCTGTCTCTCCGGGCCCTCGGCTCCCTTTTTCGGTTTGTTTTCTGGCCACACTCCTGCGACCAGCGTGGCTGGGGACCCTGTGCTGAGGTCAGGCAGTCCAGCCCTGGGGACACCCGAGGGCTCAGGGCTTACCCTGGCTGTGCTCGGGTCACTCCTGCTGGCTGTGTGCTGTCCCCTGGCTGTGGCTGGAGGACTCATACTTGGCTGTGGGGCTCCCCACCGAGTCGCCTGTCCGTCGCCGCCTGGTGTTTCCCTCCGCCCTTAGTCCGCTTCCTTCCCAGACTCCTGGATGCGGGAGTGTCTGTTTTTCCTCCCTTGCTTTTGGCTTTGGATCACACCAGGTGATGTTCACACGGCTAATCCTGGCGGTGTTTGGGGACCATATGGGATGCCAGGGACCGAGCCCAGGTTGACCGTGTGCAAAGGCAAACGCCCTCCCCGGCTGTGCTATTGCTCCAGCTCCTGTTTTGAAGCTTGGGCTAAGCAGAAGAGAATTGAAAGTTGCCGTTTAATCGAGGTGTTCCCAGCCCCTTGCCCAGGTGGTGACGCCTCCCCCGGAAATCTTCAGTAGTGAGTCTGGGCTTTGGACACATCTGATAGTTCAGCCACGAAGGACACACTTGCTGGGGCGCACGGCAGGACCGTCCCCCCTCAGGCTGGAGAACGGGGCCGTGCCGGTCATTATCTCCCCTTGCAGGAGGACAGGGCCCGGGCTGCGACTCCTCGGCAGCTCTTTGCACTCACAAATACTTTGTTTTTTCTGCTTTGCCAAACTGCTGCTCTCGAGTAGACTGATAAGGCAGATCTACCCCCATCCTGCCCCTGCCCCTCTGTGCCCGGGGGTGGAGGGGGCGGATGGATGCAGTAATGGTCGCCGTTTAAAGGGGTCGGTGTGGGGGGTGTTGAGGCCGGAGCTGTAGTCTAGCGGGGAGGGCATTTGCCTTGCACGCAGCCGGCCCTGGTTCGATCCCGGCATCCCATATGGTCCCCCAGTACCGCCAGGAGTAATTTCTGAGTGCAGAGCCAGGAATAACCCCTGAGCATTGCCGGGTGTGACCCAAAAAAGCCAAAAAATAAATAAATCAGCCAAATAAATATAAAGGTGTTGGCGTGAGCCTGAGCACAGCGGGAAGGTGCTGTCCCGTATGGCCCTGAGTGCAGAGCCTGGTGCACACCCAGGTGTGACACCACCCTCAAAAACACAAGTGGCAGGTCCCTGAGCAGTGATGAGCCTGGCTGTGCTCGCGAGGTGCGGGAGAGGTAAAGGGTGGCTGTCGGAGGCGGAGCGCCTGGTCCCTCAGCCGTGGCTGCTCCCGTTTGGTGGTGGGGCCTCCCAGGTCTGCACCAGGCTGGTGCTCGCGGGTTGTCTTGTGGCACGGGCGGCATAATGTCCTGTGTTCCGATATACTCGGGCACCTGTTGCTGTGGCTCACACTGGCTGTTGTGGGGAACCCTGGGAACCGTGGCTCGGAGCCACGGACTGTGCAGCCAGGCTTGGTGAGCAGAGCTGCAGGGGACCCCATGTGGGGGGTCTGGCCTCCCCTGTGCTGTGCTGGGACCAAACCTGGGCCCCTGTGTGCATGTGCTCCGCCCTTTGAGCACTCCCAGCAGGGGGTTATTGGGGAGCCACTGGGGTCTCCTAACAATATCAGGGAACGAAGTTCCCTTCTACCTCGGGAATGGATGAAAAGTCGTGAAAAACTCGGCGCCCAGTTCCAAAAGGCTTTTACTAATCATCAGTAATAGGGCGAGCTCACAGTACAATCCGAGGTAACGGGTTCCCCAGACCTCTAGCTCTCGGTTACCATCCGACCATGCACTGGGCCCAGTCTCCCCTACAGTGGATGCCCTACCTCGAGTCAGTCCCTTTCTGCATCCAGAAGCCATCCTGGCTTCATGGAGGGCCGAGGCAAAGATGAGCGGAATCAGCCTGTAGGTGTAGGTGTGGCGGGTGCCCACTTGTTTAGGCCTAAACAAGTGATTATGCGGGGACTAGATCTCTCTCTCTCTCTCTCTCTCTCTCTCTCTCTCTCTCTCTCTCCTCTCCCTCTCTCTCCCTCCCTCCCTTCCCCTCCCTCTCCCCACCCTCCCTCTCTCCTTCCCTCCCTCTCCCCACCCTCCCTCTCTTGCATTTTGGGTCATACCCAGAGATGCTCAGGGGTTACTCCTGGCTCTGCACTTAGGAATCACTTTTGGGGGCGTATGGGATGCCGGGATCGAGCTCACGCCGGCCATGCACAAGGCAAATGTCCTACCCACTGTACTATGGCTCCAGCCCCCTCCCCCTTATGTTTTGGCTGGGCGGTCACCTGACTGCTCCCTGGACTGGGATGCCGGGACTCAACCGGGTTCGCACATTGCCTTGTGCCGAGTCCTGCCAGCTGTGGCCCCCCTCATCCCTCCCCTCGAGAAAAATAACACAGTGTCTAAAACGTGGCAACAGTGTAGAAATGTTTCAGTGCTGGGCGGAGCCGAGGCACTGCGGGAGGTCATTTGCCCTGTGAGGCCTCTCGGATCCCGCAATCCCCTATGGTCCCCCGGGCACCACCAGGAGTAACCCCTGAGCATTGCCGGGTGTGACCCAAGAAACCAAAAAAGGAAAGATTAGGGGTTCAAAGGAAAGCTCTTGGTTCTCTTCACTGTCTGTCTGTGGAGGCTTTTCCCTTGGGCATTTCTTCCACTGTGTCAGAATATAGATTGTTCCAGCCAGCACGGTCACTGGAGCTTTTTCAATCTCTCAATATTGCTGAAGATAAATATATTCAGTATAGTAAGTGTGAAGGTTTTCCGTTTGTCGGAACGGCGGTTAAAGCATCGCACTGAGAAACTGCTGCGCGCCGCTCCATTCCGGCTCGGCCCTGCACCCGGGGGCTGGGGGCTCTGGGATGGTCCCTGGGCGGGCGTGTGAGTGCGGGGCTGGAACCAGGGTCTCTGCGTGCCCGATGTGTGGCCGCTCGAGCTGTCGCTCCATCCCTTGTCAGGACAGAGGGTGACAGGCCATCGGCAGAGTGAATAGGGGAATGGGGCCTTCTCTCATCGCCCCTGCCTCACTGCTTGTTAACTCCAGCCCCGCAATGGCCGGGGAGGAGCACTCAGGCCTGGAGGAATCCGCAGCTTCCGGCAGAAGGTGCAGCCCCAGGGGAGCACCACACGCGCTGTAGCCTGTGATCAGCCGGGAGCTGCGGCTGTGTAGAGCAGGGCTTGTGCAG